>MU155494.1:8267-30090 GCA_015484465.1 Pholiota conissans
GGCGCGAAAGCAGCAAAGAAGGTATTTACTGATCTCTGTATCATCATTGTATTTCAATCGAGGGCGCGAAAGCCGCCAAGAAGAGAGATCTATTAAGTCCACTACTTATCAACATAAAGGCCTAAACTCAAGAGGAACATGAGCAACAATCTGCGACGGAGGACCGACATTCGAGGACACTTCGCACCAGCCAGTGACTATTGGCGCGGCCAGCACCGGGTCTAAAAAGGGCATTTGAACGACCCAATCGTGATTAGCCTCTCGTGGAGCAACCATTCACTCGGGGTGCGAGAGATTTAAATACAACTCAAGGACCGCAAAAGATATATTAGCCACCCCACCTAGCAATGGACACTCAGGAGTCTATAACGTACGTTATGGCCGTCGAAGACAGCAAGCTGACTCGACACCAGGCATATTATCAGAGGTAAATCTTTTTCTATCGGCGACGCTTTCGGTCATAGATCTCAAGACACGCAGAAATTCAATCCGATTGCGGGAAAAAGCACAGAAAAGAAGGAATAGGTGAGGCACTGAACGTAAATATGCTCCGTTGACTAACCTTTTTCGTGGCGCGTAGGAGCAGACTCGACTTCGAAACACTTCCTCGAGCCAAGCAGGAGGAAATTAAAGACCGCCGCCGAGATCGCCAGGCGGCGTACCGAGAAAGTCATAGAGAGGAGCTCAGGGATAAGCAGAGGCGTCGTCGGTATGATCCCTTCGCAGCACCAGATTTTCGGTAATGCTAATTCAGGCTTCTTTTACAAGTCAGCGTCAACGAGCACTTGTTGGCCAGGCAAGGGATGTACAAGGAGGTGAAGAGCAGTCTCCAGAGAGAAGAAAGTGTCACCGCCATTGAGTGTGGAGGGAGCAGTGTTCAGATAATATTATGGAGCCTAGAAACACCTCCGCAGCAGACAGGATAGACCGCTTCTCCTATGACAAGAATGTGTGGGCCCAACGCCACTAATGACAACCAGACTTCAAACCCAAAGAAGTTAGTAAGGACCTGGGAATATGGACATAACGTACCTGTCAATTAACTTGATGACGTTTGAGTGAGGTCATTTCCAACCAGAGAAATGCATTGACTTGTGTACGTCTTCAAAATTGTATCCAACTCGGGTCCGAAATATCCCACTAACTCAAATAAGGAATGCAGGGACAAATATTCTATGTATTGGATGGTAAACTAAGGGGGGGGGGACAAGCCATGATATCTAGCAGTAGCGAAAGTAAATGGACCAGTCAAAGAGTCAAAAAAGTATTCTGTGCACTCGCCCTTGGGCATTCGCACTTGCTATTGCCAAATCCTACTTCGCAGATGGCTGAACATCAACATCCATCTTCATTGAGGCCTCCTCAGCGTCACTCGGGATATATATTGCCGACTTCATAGTACGACCAGTGGAAAGTCGCGATGGACCAGCGGCGGCATTGTGCCCGGGGACGAAGCCTCGGTTGGGCGTAAACCCGAATGCCATGAGACCTGGCTGAGCATTGCGAGGGACCGTGTCGGATGCAGGAGCCCCGCGGTCACCGCCTCGTGGAGCAGTGCGAGGGCCGGCACCGTGAGGAGCGTAACGTGAGGCAGCGCGAGATTCTGCACGCGAGGTGGCGCGAGACGTTGCGACGGATGTAGCGCGAGACGAAGGTGGGGAGGTGGCGCGAGATTCTGGATAGTCCGGCTTAGTTTTCCTAGTTGGCCGTGTCATGAGCACATGCAAGCAGTAAGGAGATAGGAAGCATACCTGCGATGCTCCAGCAGCAGCGAAGGAGGGGTGACAGACTCCTCAACGGCCACCTCCTCAACTCTCGTCGTGGTCTCGTACGCCTCGTCTGTTGAGAGGTTGGATCAGTAGAGCACGTTGGGATGGACTCAGCGACTTACCAACAACCCTGACTGTGACCGTTTCTTTTCTCTGTATAAACTTCGGGAAGGGAAGAGGTACTAAACATGAGAATCAGTCAGCGTCGGCGAAAACGAGAGAAGGACTCTGTAGAGACTCACCGAGAGCAGGCCCATCAGAGTCGATGGACATGGCGTCGTCTTCGACGTTCGAGGAAGGCATGAGTGCTGGATGGAGGGGGTATGCATGTCGAGATATGATTCTTTATATGAGCGAAGCGGAATCTCAGATCTTGCGATCATAGGCTGGTGTGGTTGCACCTGTATGAGCCAGTTGCATATATCAGATGTGGGCAATACGCTAACAGGGGTCATATATGCACAGTGCTATGTTGCCCAAGGGCCTATGCCGGAGATGCCGAAGGGTATATTAGTGCTGATTGTTAGGGCGGGACTAGTCAATACACGTAAACAATACACAGAACAGTGTCCAGACGTCAAAATTGGCCCCCGCTCATCATTGAGAGCAGCGAGCGCCGCGAAAAAAGTGGGAGAGCATTTCTGTGATTTTTCTAAACCTATATTGGGTGTTTGCGCACCCGTCGGGGGACGGGAAGGGGTGGATGCGGCGGGGTGGCTTTGGATAACCTTCGATTATTTTGGCGCGCGCCTTATTTTTAGGATCATGATCGGTATAATTAATCCGATCGCTCGGCCGATCAAATTCGGCGACGGAACGGACCCTCGGAATGTCCTATAATTAAATGCGTGCCCGAAACCTCACCCAAATCGCCATTTCGCTGCGTATCGTCTATAATTGCGATTGTACAAGGTGTTTTATAACGATTATATACTCTAATCACTATGTACTATGATATTTTAAAATATTCAGCCCAACGGTTATCGTTAAAGGCTGGATGCATCTGAAAACATCCAGATGATGCTAGGAAGAAAACACAGAAGTATAAATGCATAAACTGAGATAATCAAATTACCAGGGAAAGTGATTTCCGAAAGCTAAGAGGCGCAATGAAAGCATTGGGGTATGATGAAGCTGTTTTACACTGCCTGGTATCGAAGGAGGCAGGTGCAGACTCTAGAACAGTCTTGGACTGCCGCTATCCACTGTGAATTCTTGATTGGTTTTCCATCTTTCTGCATCGCTGATCCCCAATGGAAGAGGCTGGCTAGAACACTGAGGAGGCCGTTTACTCCGGGCCTCCTCAAACTTTCCCAATCACCATCAATTTCATTGAAAATGATTGATCCTCGCGATGACAAGCGCCATGCTGGTTGTAGCAACGTCCACCATCTCATATATTCCTTGCCATAATTTGCAGGCTTTGCGATGACTGGCCGCCAAACAGGCGATCGTCCTCGCTGAATCCAGTCCTTGATGGAGATGGGCCGGTGCGAATTTCCTAATTTCGCGACGTGTCGATAGTTCTCCTTAACCTCGAAATTTTTCCACAGCTCCAGCAGCTCCTGCCATTCCGGCCCCAGGTCCGCGGAAGACAACATGGATATAGCACTTTTGAACCAATCGGGAGCATCATTCGCTGCTTGAGCGGGAGTTGAAGAGGTCGACGACGCATCCTTGCCTGTTCTGCGACGCTTGAGCTGGCGTTCATCAGTCGCCTCCGTTTCTTTGCCATTCGTGGATAAATCTCGACGACTCCTTTTAGCTCTCGAACAGCCAATATCTTCGGCGTTAGTTCCGGAGCTGGAGGTGCAGGCTTCAATTTGAGTCGAATCTTGCTCGAAAGTATCGTCGCTATTTCGTTGTGGAGTACAAGACGCAACGGTGCTTTGAGTAGGGACCGCTGCAAGTTGTGACAACGAGCCAGATGGGGGATCCATCACTGATTCGAGGTTAGGCCAAGGGGTTGGTGATCGTGTATGACGAGGGACAGGCAGAAGTGGTGTTGATTCAAGATGTCACTCTGCGAATGCTTGCGTTGGCTCAACCGTCGATGACTGATATCGGGCTAGTGAAGGCGACGGAGCTCTTGAAGGCGCTCGAGACGGAGACTGCGAATGAGCTGGTGAGCGAAACGGAGACGAAGGTTGGGACGGCGCTCGTGAAGGCGCTCGAGATGGAGGTTGTGAAGGGGCAGGCGAGCGAAACGGAGACGGAGGTTGAGACGGCGCTCGTGAAGGCGCTCGAGACGGAGACTGCGAAAGAGCTGGCGAGCATGCTGGAGGATGAGGTTGGATATCGGTTAGTGAGCGCGCTGAAGTAGGAGCCGTGGAAGGAGTTGTGGATAGCCCCGAGAAATGGGAAGGAATAGTAGAAGATGAGTGTGGTTGCGAATCGGTGGGAACCATGGAGACAACCGTGGGCCTTGAAGAACGGGAAAGAGTAGAAGTTGAACGCGGTTGTGCATGAGCTGGTGACGTAAGTGACGAGTCGAGTTCAACCGTAGTTGTTGTTACCGACTGCGCCACGCAATCTTGTGGAGTAGCGGAGGCGGAGGATGAGTTGGGGCGTATGATACGAATATTCTCCGGAACCGGTAAATTTGCGTTGGGATCGAATGTCGGAGGGGTGATGATTTTAAAGATGGGTTCAGACGAAATCCCGCGTGGTTGGGTCGTTGTTGCGGATAAGGCTGTGCCTCCAATCGGTGGTAAAGGAACTGAGGGATCGTATGCAGACAGGGTGACAGAATCATCAAATTCCAAGGCGGACATCGGTAGGTATCCTTCTTCAGTGGGCAAAGATCGGGAACGACATTCTTCAGGAGCTAGAAAGAGTGGTTAGAGGACGTAGTAACGAGATATGTTGAATACTTACAGAAACATTGTTGTAAGAAGCTTCCAAAAATTGGCACGAAATATCTTTTATAGCGTTCGCGTTCCGCATGCCCAAAATTCATCTTGATGTCTCCAGATGTGGTGCCGGAATGGATACTGCAAGATTTTTAGACTGGGGATTTATGTGCGAAGTTGAAAGTATATACCTCATGATATTCAGCTGTCCATGTTGCGCTGGTTCCGGACCACCTGCCATCAAAGTCGCCGACCAACCAGTGCAGTCGCAGACCATGTCTAAGATTGGCTGCATAAAACGAACAAGGCCTTGAATGCATCTAGTTAAAGTTATGAGTGAAAATATTGAAGAAATTCGAGCCGAACGCACCGCTGACGATCCTCTGGAGTACGAGAGGGAGTGTTCGCAAGCTGAAGGTCTTTCTTGTATTGCTTCATAAGTTCGTCGTGCTCCGATAATGCCATTGCTTTCCAACCCCTCTGCTCCTCGGGATCCAACTTCGAAAACATCTCCCTAGCGATTTTATCGCGTTCCGCAGCCAATTGGTCCCTCTTCCCCTTCAGTTCGCCCAAGCGCTTCTTGAGCTCTGTTTCGATGTCTTCGCGGTGTGTCTTCCGCCACATGTTGATGCCTGTTTTGCAGCGAGGACGAGTCACCTCCTTTCCGGTGAGTTTCGATAATAGACTGTGATAGGGATTGTAGGCCCCGGAGTCCTTCGGGTTGAGGTCGTTATCCTTCATGTATTGATAGGCCATCCAACGTTTGATTTGCTGAAGTTCAATCAACAAAGATTTCAGTACCAGCAACGAGCACGTGTAAAAATGAAGCCCCGCACCCCTTTCCGGAAGCGCAACAGCTTCTTCCTGGCCTCTATCATCTCTAATGCGGCCGCAAACTCTTCCACCGTAAGCCTCTTGGGATCGGGCTCCTCTATTTCGGGTTCTGGAGCAGCGGCATCGTCGTCGATAGAAGCAAGAACCTCAGCCGGCGGTTCTTCATTGTGAGGCAGATCGATAGGAAATCTCTTGAAGTAACGGCGCTGAATTTGAGCCAGGGCATCAGCAGCGTAGCCACCAGCGACACCAGCACTATAGGCCGCCTTTTCTTGCATCAAAAATTCCTTTCTAGCTCCACGAAAGGCTCCTGGATTGACCATAGTGTTGTCCTGTTTCATACCGGTAAGTAAAGTTGCTCTATCGGGTTCGAGGATAACTTACAGAGTACGAGCAGTAGATTGAAAGAACTGTTTGCAGGTGGAAGGGGGAGGGGGAATGGGGTAGTCGGATGGGGAGGTAATTATCATCCTTAATTCAATCGAGTATGAGACGAGGGCGCTCAAACCAGCTCGTTAAAGGGCATATATTTCGATGTCCCGATGCGTTCATGATCTAGATCGACCAATGACATCAAAAAGCATGGAGGACGAGGTGGAATGGCCAGCTGGACGATCACGTAGCTCGGTGAATGCACAAGAACCGTGTGCGCGGAATGCCTTGGAAGAGATTCTACACCCAACTCCCACGCCATTGACGCTAGATCATCGATTACGGCGTCAATTTCGGTTCTTAAATGACGGAGTCCTTGGTCCGATCACTGCCCCGTACCTCTGACTGCTGCGTAATTTTCTTTCTCCACAACAAAAATTCTGAACAATTTCCAAAAAAAACAGCAACGCCGTTGAATCAAATGGTTAATGTTGGACGGATGAGGGAGCGGATGAAGGGGTGGTGAGGCGGATAAGGGTGGTGGGTGGACATGTTGGGTGGTCGCTAGGCGCTATGGTTATCTGTTGGTCCCTGACGGTGTAGAGGGCTTTCAAACGCGTCGGTAATTATTCTCATTTTCGCGGTGCACAAGTAATCGCGTTAGGAATGGCTTCACTCAAATCAGCTTGCTGAACGGCGCTATTCTAATTTCCGGTGCGTCCGTCGTCTCGATCGACCAATCACATTAAACACCGCTGAGACGGCATCGAAGGACCCAACCAAATAGCTTGGAGAAGGCATAAACAACGCGTGTGCGGTACACCTTGGAGAATTTACAATGGCTTATTCCCACACCCTTGATACTCAACCTAATATCATCGATTACGGCGTCAACTCAGTTCTAGAAGGATGGAGCCCTTGGTTTCACCCCTGACCGGTTCTCTGGGTCGTGCGTAGCATTCCTTCTCTTCACAAATAATTTATTAACGATCTCGAAAGAAAAAAGAAAAAAAGCTAACAGCGACGCCGTTTAAACAAATGGTTAATGGTGGGCGGATGAGGAAAGGTGGGCGGTCGTGCTGGGTGGTCGCTGAATGCGATGGATTGGTCGCGGCAGTCGTGTGGGGCAGCAGCACGCGATGGCCGTTCATGGTAGTTGGTTGTTGCGCACATGCAGGACTGTCAGATATATTGGTGAGTATTCAGATCTTCGCGGTGCACGACTAATCGCGTTACACTTAAACCAGCTCGCTGATGGACGCCAGTCCCGATGTTCCGGTGCGCGCGCCATTGAACTCTACCAATAACATTGCATACCGCCTTTGACGACCTCGAAGAACCAGCTCAGCCCGATGCCAGTCGGGTCGCATGCGATGTGTGGGGATAAATTCCAGGGATTTTTGTTTGTGTTTACTCGCACGCCACGTCGACAAAGAATATGGCGACCCCAACAGTCCGATCACCCTACTCCACCCCGAAAATTAGGTGCGCGCATTGCCGCTGTCAGCTCGATACACGAAACGCTCGATTTTTTGGGTGTGACCTGAGTTTGGGTTGTCTTCACCCACCGCGTACCAGGTGCGCTCGTACTTCTCGTCATTCTCAGACGCTTCCAGTCGAAAGTTCGGTAGCCCTGTGTACGGTGCGTGCGTTGCTGAATGGACCCCATTTTACTTAAAAGCCGATCAACTAGATGACTCCCTTCACCCCACAACTCATTCTAGTCTCTCAAAATGCAACTTCCACAAGCCAACCAAACCAACAACACCTCGCGCGCTGCTGCCTCGGCGGACGCTCCTGGCGCGCCTCCCTCGACCACTGCTGGTCGCGCGCCTCCCTCGACCATTGCTGGTCGCGCGCCTTTGTCGTCCACTGTGGCGTCTGCGGATAATATGGATCCGTTCGTTGACAGTAAGTCTCAATATTTTCACGTAGTGTATGGAACTCATGTTTTTACTCCAGATAATACCATGGATGTCACTGGCGACAACGACACCGACGACGACGCCGACGACGACTATTTTTCGAATTTCTCTTTTACGCGTCCGCCACACCCTATCGAGCTCATACAACCCTCCACCGCTGGGATACAGTTCTTCGTGATCACGATTGGCCAGCCAATTGGGATCGTAGGTAGCCTTGAGTAAGTCTCGCGCTCTGTGTCGTATCCTTAGCCTACACTAATAACTTTTGCAGCGCGGTGAATTTGAGTCAACAAACCCAATTCGCTGTGACACAATTTACCAGCTGGTATGCGGCTGTCGGCTTCTACGCCGTTCATTTTTACAGCGGCAACGTGCGTTTGGTGCCAGCCCTCTCGGAACCCCCTCATCGCGCTCTCATACTCAGGCGCTTGGCACCCCAGGACACCTCATCAGCCGTTCCTCGTCCCCCCGCCCCCGTCGCCGGCTCTGCAGCCAACCCAATATACGTTGGCACTCCTCTAAACGGAACTCCGGTTTCGACGCAAACTGCCGGATTGGGTCCAGTTTTGACGCAAACTGCCGGGTTAGGTCCAGTTTCGACCCAATCCGCTGTAACCCCAACCCCACATGGCCGTATCCCTCGTGAGGCGAAGGGGAAGGCACCGCTGTGTACGCCCTTCAAGTACCAACCACCTCCGCTCAAACCTGCCCAAACAAGAATCAGAAAACGCTCATCGACTGCTCGACGCGTTATCTGGGTCAGCGATACTGACGACGACGACAACAACAACAAGAGCAACAACAGCGGCAGCAGCAACGACAATTCCGCCGCTCCGCCTGGCCAGGATTCCCCCATCGATGGCGCCATGAACACCACCGTCAACGTTGCCATCGACGCCGTCATGGACACCGCTATGGACACCGCTGTCGATGCCGCCATCGACGCCGCCGTGGGTGCCGCTGTCGACGACGCCCTCGGAAACGTCAGTGATGTTGGAGTCGACGGCGCTGAACGTCGAGGTGCTGTTGTGTATGGGAGTGACGAGGAAGGACCCGATTTTCTTCCTACGTATCCGCAGGGGCGAGCATCTGGTTCTGGCACCCAACAGGATGCTCCGACCACCCCCTCCAATACCCAATCCGATCGCGCTCTCCCTCAGGTATCCCCCTCCGAAACTGAAATACCCGAGACCGCGCCTGTAACACCTCTCACGTCTGCGAAAGCCTTTGTCGTGCTGTTTTCGGACACCAGCGACTCGGGGCCCAGGCTCGACTTGGCGCACATCCTTAGGTCTGGAAAACGCTATCGACTCACTCCTCAAGGGCGCAGCCTCACGCTGGGCGGAGCCGACCCAATGTCCCCCCTCAGTTCCCTTTCGTGTTCGACCACCTCCGCCAACGCATCTCCAGTTTCTGGCCCATCTTCTCGTCAGAACAATGTTCACACCCCCACCATCGCATCTCCTGCCTCTGGTCCCTCTTCTCACCAGAATGTTCAGACATCGGCTGTCACAACTCCAACAGGCCCTCCTGTCGCTGGTCCCTCTTCCCAGCAGAACATTCAGATGCCGACCGTCATGTCTCCGACCACCACTTCTGGCCAAGCTGCCTTGGCTGACGACAATGCAAGCGTTTCGTCCTACAGCGAGTATGACATCTCGGAGATCGATCCAGCAGACCTTGAGGCGATCGGCAAGGCCATGGATGATGCATGGGAGCATTCAACACGGAAGTAGGTTAGATGAACGCAGTAGGTCAGCATTTCTTTCGTATTTTATGTTTTCTATGCTCCCTCTCTATGTTCTCGTCGTATGCCTTCGCTTCTTCTATGGTTATCCTCATGCTCTCGACTTATGTGTACCTCCATATGATTTTTAAGTATACAATCTCTATGCTCTTTTTTATGTTGCTTGCAATTGTCGCTTTTAGTAGACCTGATTTTCACTTTGTACTGGTGTCAATGAATCAATCAAAGTGTTTTTGCCCCACCAAGGGGTCTACTATGATTTGCCTTGAACGTTGAGAAGAAAATTGCGTAGCTATGACCTATCTTCAATCTCCAAACAGAGAAATTCTGTCTCAGAAATTGAGTGATGTAAGAGTGACCACTGATGTTCAGAACTGTCCTGCGGCCAGAGAGTAGAATAATTGAATCAATCGTGTGGTTGGTTGGTTTTAGCAACGAAGACGTTTTTACGCGCATTCTTTATTTAAGTGTAAGATGTCTCCACGATCGGTGCTCTGCGGTCTGGACTGATAATGAATTTGTTTTATGTCCAAATCAAGTCCAAATACATCGTATAACTTCAGCGTATATATTCTGTCACCTTTCTTTACTATATCCGAGGATTTTCGTAAAAGAGTAAAGACCGAAGTAATTATAAGTTACACCTTCATAGTGATAGACTGTACTTGCGCCTAAACCTGAATAAGTTGGTGGTTGACTGAGCTCGATCGCGAGTCCGGTGCTCTGCAGTCTGGACTGATAATGTACTTGTTTTTATGTCTAAATACATCGTATAACTTCAGCGTATATATTCTGTCACCTTTCTTTACTATATCTGAGGATTCGCGCAAAAGAGTAAAGACCGAAGTAATTATAAGTTGCACCTTCATAGTGATAGACTGTACTTGCTCCTAAACCTGAATAAGTTAGTGGTGGGCTGAGCTCGGTCGCGAGTCTTGAGCCCTTGCCCTTCTTTCGATGTCACCACCTCAAACGATATATGTAAACTCACTAAACGTGTGTAGAACATTTGAAGATAACTGATAAGAGTCGAATCTCTTCTCTAATTTACTTCTGCGTACACGAGTTTAACACAAAACCGCAACTACTTACACTGATATCAAATGGTAAACATATACGGTTCGATTTGATAATGACTGACGATACTATTGATAGACATGATTATGATCTTTGTGCCTACCTAATCGCGCGGAAGGAAACCGCTAATTAGATGACAGTTCCAAACACTAGAGGTGCTGAAAGACCGTGAAGACAGCTGTTTCTGAACAAGGCGTTTGTGTTTGTCGGTGATAGACGTTGAAGTACTTTGGATACCTTTTAAAATTGAAATTACGCAACGTATTGCTCACCCGTTTGCAGTTCCAATGGAGGGTAAGACGCGTAACCAACCAATTCAAGGTTGTGGGTCTTCGTGGGTTGGGGCGTGGCGACGGAGCAGCCGAGCGAGCAGCCAAATCGATGAGATGAACCTATCTATTAAATTATCGGAGATGAAGTCCAGAAGTGAAGTCCTCAAAATCGGACTCTTCACATCAGCATCGGGTCTTCGAGCTTCGAGAAAGTGTTGACTTGGAGACCAGATAGTACAAAAGCAAGATTAGAGTTACCTATGTCAATAATTCATTGTAGCCAAGATATAGACCTATTTCCGGAGTGTTTCTACCTATAAAGAGACATTGGCAGGTCCAGATATCTTCAGCGGGTACACTGCTGATCATACGAAAAGGCGCGAACAAGATTGCATGCGCTCAAGAGTACAATTTCAGAGATCGATGCACCAGCGTAGTTCCAAGCTCAAGTGTTTATCTCCCTCTGGACCAGCTCCCTCTGGACCAGGAAAGGCGGTGGAGACAAACGATAGATGTGCAGCGAATTGATTACAGTGAGGCGGAGTAGATATCGGTTCGGCTAAGAAAGTCAACCGTGACATCAATGGAGGCTAAAGTCATTCTCACGCTTTTCGTTGACCTCGTCTGTCTTGAATCCCACTTATTTATTCTCGAAGTGTCGACTCTCAGAAGCTATTCTCTATCTTCGACCATCTAACTCGGAAGAAAGTGCCTCCTATCTATTCACAAATCCCGTACCGCAACTATTAATCCCAGATATCGTCAATTCGAAAGCGCTTTTTGCGTCTATTTGTCCTCAAAAGCCTCAGTCATAACCAGCACCATGGCCCAAGACCCACGTCCTCTCAAACGGCGGCGCACTTTCGATGGAGGGGCATATCACGACCCCGTTCCCTTCACGAATCCTTCGGCATACAATGTAGTTCACGCAACGGAGGGGACACTTCGACGTGTTGGAAATTCTGTTCGCTCCGCTCGGCTGGAGGTGGGCGTTCAGCCCGTTGCAGGGGTCTGGGAGAACACTACATCTTGGACACCACCTGATGATCCTCAATTTGCATTGGATCCAGACGGTGAAGCTTACGATGCAGCTCTCGAGACTGGTGTCATGGAGGATACTGTCGTTCCGAAAAATACAGCGGCTCCTCGGAAGAAAAAAAGTATGGTGTCGGTATGCTCACTCCTCGACATCTGCTCGTAATGTTCCACTAAAAATCATGTTTTTAGAGACGCCCCCACGTTGTATGGATGAATCAATACCGCCAAAGTTATCTTGAAGAAATCATCCGTTGGGCGGGGAGGGGAGACTTTCTCAACTCTGTGGGCTGTCCGGACTGTGTCGCTCGTTGTGCTACTGCGCCAGGGAACTCCGAATATCGATGTGAAGAATGTTTTCAACCTGATCTCGTGTGTGCTTCCTGTTGCATCAGGCGCCACAGGTATCAACCTTTCCATAGGATACAGGTATATACCTTTTTTATTCGATATCTTAGAGGCTTGAAATCATTAACCATCTTCTAGAAATGGACCGGCACACAATTTGTGAAGATTTCTCTAAAAGACATCGGGCTGAAGATTCAGCTCAACCATTCTAGTATGTTTTGTGAAAATCCAGTCCCAGCGCATACAAGCATGCTCGTCCTCCATACAAATGGAATTCACTCCGTCGCAGTTCAGTATTGCGGCTGTTCGCGTGCCATTCCGCATCACATTCAACTACTTCGTCGACGGCTATATCCCGCTTCGCAGCTGTCCGTCAAAACCTGCGCGACATTCGAATTACTACGCCTCCTTCACAAAATGGCGCTGTCTACGAAGGCTTCGACATATGATTTCTACAGATGCCTAGAATGGTTGACGGATGGCGCTGGCATCAATACCCCGAAATCTCGATACCGTGCGCTCTGTCGAATGACACTTCAATGGCGTCACCTCCAGATGCTTAAATGGGCTGGGGTACCCCATCAGATTGGCGGAGTTTCTGCTATACAGCCTGGACAACTTGCTGTGAGATGCCCGTCCTGTCCATACCCTGGGATAAATCTCCCGGGGGGTTGGGAGCATGTTTCTGAAGAACTGAGGTACGTGACTGAATTTGATGTTCCTCCTCTTTTAACTTAAGTTATCTCAGATTTCTTTACATGGTGTTTATCTGTATGGATGCCAATTTCCGCCTCAAAAATCAGCTCGTGTCGAATTACTCACAAGATCCCGGCCAAGGCATCGGCTGGTCATACATGGTGCCACGTAAGCCTTATGAGGCTTACGTGCTTGGCCGAGCGAATGATGAGGACGTATGTTTATCCCATCTCATTACTGAATATGTATTCTCAATGTCCACTATAAAGATCAGTACCTGTGTCGGCTTTCAAGCCCTTGCGAAGTCAAATAATAAATTCAGCGTTGGGTTGCGGTACACGGGAAGCAGCGTCACGGTCTGCGGCCGATCCGAGATGATTTTTCCTTTGGGCGTCGGAAATCTCCAAAAAGGAGAACGGTGCGTCTACATGATGATGAAGGTTGACTTTTACTAAATTAACTACAGATATTCAAACATGGATTATGTTTTTGGTTCTGCGCTTCAGTTTGTTCTTGTCAACACTGTCCTTATTAGTTATGACATTATGTGTCAATGGTTCATCAATCTATTCAAACGGATTGAGAAAGACTGGCCGAATCACATCAAACCTCGAGCTGGAATGACTTTTATACCGGCTATCCCGAAGCTACACGAGCCTATGCACAACGTGGCTGGGCATGAGGTGTATTCACTCAACTTTATCAAGGGTGTCGGTCATTCCGACTGCGAGTGTGTCGAGCGAGTTTGGGCCCCACACAATGCACTTGCGAACTCCACCAAAACTCAAGGTCCCGGATCACGACAAGATGTCCTCGACGATCACTTTGGTTTCTGGAATTGGCAAAAGTACTTCTCGATGGGGACCACGCTCCTCCGGCGATACGTTGCTGCTGTGAAAGAGCGTAATCTACAAGTAGAAGGGCATCGCGGCCTAACGGAGTCGCTGGATAAGACTCTAGTAGACAAATGGGAGCGCATGTGCATCGAGTGGGATGGTGATGTTTTTCCGAAGATGAAGAAAAATCCATATCAGCTGGATGGAGCAGGTACGCTCAAAGCCATCGATAACGTCCAAATATCATTAGCTAACGAAGTCCAGGCAAATCCGAAGCTCAAGTCAAGAAGGAATTAGCTGAAGAAGAAGCAAAATATCTCTCGAATGGCGGCACTTATCTACATGCTACAACGGCGTCAATGTTCGTTTACATGGGTCTAGATTTAGAGGAGACTCAGTATGTTTAATTTTCCTGTTTTTACACCCGCGAAAACTCAATAACTTTCTCGCAGGCGCCGTATACGTCGACTTGCAAAATCAACAGCAGTAAACCCCAGCCTGCGAAAGAACGGAAGCCTTACCGAACAGAGAAATGCTCTCGTTACCCGAATTCGTGCATGGGAGCAGCTGCTTCCAATATACGTACCTGGTCTGCTACAGTACCATACGGACCATCCTCCCTCCGAACGAAAGTCTAGCCATCCCGAAGACGCTCCCCTCTGGCTTCCTTCTCGTATTGATCAACCTCATCGGTCGAAAATTTTTGTTGCAGGCCTTGCCGCTATTGAGGAGAGAATGCGAGATGCCCAACTTCCAGATTCATTGGAAAATATCAAGAAGATCCTCAAAATTAAGAGCCGTTTGATCGCGTTCAAGAACAAAAATATTCGCGGACAACGAGGTGGAACAAGATCGCGGGAGGTCATTGACCGCGTCCACGACAGAGCAAGGTACTCCGCCGAGAAGTATCGGGATGCTCGTCTCGCGAAGTACGCCCTGGCTGGTCCTGGCGAATGGGAGAAGGCATTTCGCGTACTTGAAGACAGCGATATACGTGGATATCAGGACCCCAACCGCCTTCGCCAACGTGTTGGACGGCGAGGAGTGTTAGAAGACGATCAACTTGATAAACTCCAAGATCCCACTACCAAGGTTGCGGAGGAGTTCACGTTATTCAACGAAATTCGAAAGCGCCGCGATGGTACTGGCGAAACGCACCGGACTCTCTCCTGGATTTGGCTCACGACGCTGTCTGCTAATTCGGAAGATGAAAAAGACGACATTTTGCGGTCGGAGTGGGCGAGGAGCAGGGCGAGGGCAATGCGTGGAAGGGAGGAAGTAATGCTTCTGAAGGAAGAAATGAGACGAGTCCTTTCTTTCCTGCGATGGAAGGCCGATTGGTGGAGGGATCGCGAGCATGCAAATCCTGGTGTGACGAAGGATTTGGGAGAGGCACTGGCCTCATATACCCGGAGGCAAGCAGCCTTACAAGATACCCTTGCAGCACGCTTTCAAAGCCTCTGGAAGGCATCCCTTCATAATGATACACCTCCTGAAACCCTTGACGAACTTGCTTTCCAAAATTTAGGCGCAAGCACCATCGAAGGCGGCGACGAAGACGACGATATCGATGACGAGGATGATAGCGACGAAGACGACGAGGAAAATTCGGGTGCGAATAGCGACCCCGAAGACGTTATCTAGATATTCGCCCTCCACCTCGTAGTATTTTATCTACAGTGCAAAGCTATGACATCCACCAGTTGCCGAATGTGACCACCTTTAGGCCCCGAAGTCGACTTCCATATTGAATAAGTTCATGCGAGTGTATTGACATCAAAAAAAAAAAAAGGCTGACTTATGATACAGAGGTGGAAGGACAGCGCAACAGGTGAGTTTTCGGGCTTGTTTTTAGTTACACATTCTAAGGTTCAATTTAGTTGCTAAATTTTATCAGTGGGGGTTTATCTAGGAAACAAGTAATCGAGCATGCTCGCATGTATGGAAAAAATGGTACGCCAAAATCTAAATAATAATAAGCCCACTAAATATCCGAATCCAGAGCAGCCTGAGAAGCCTGCAACCCCGCTATGAGAGGTCTCTTGCCTCGGCCGCGACGTCGTTCGCATTCGCGTTATTGGAAGAGAATCAGGGATCCAGCTGGTGGATGGCATTCGTCGAGCCTGTAGTCATCCTGCTCATTCTCATCAGTTGTCGACATCTTTCAGGAGTCAAACGCGGAGAGGGCAATTGACGTCAACCGTTTTCGTTCATCAAACTTAGACGTACCAAACCAGCCCCTCTTCGTTTCCAAAATTGAAAAATTGAAGGAGGACTCTGCAGACAAAGCCAAAGTCATCCGCTCTTCCCAATTTACTTTTCCCGAGTTCCAGCCCCGCTCCGCAGTAGACTCTTCCATCAACTTATTTTATTCTTCGTAATTATGGTATACTTACGGTATTTCTTGACTCCCCACAGCTCAGCTCTTTCGTTTCGGAGCCAGGTTCGCAAGCTAAGGAACCTTTCTTATAGTCTTAAGCCCGTGTCCGAGTGGTGCGATCCGTATTACCCTCTGAAAACCCGCCAGCGGGCCGTAATTTGGCCGTCATATCAAGCCTTCACGCGGTCTGACTGTCTCGCTCAAACCACATCATCACTCTCAGCCCCTCTCCTCTCAACTGGGATGTGGGTCCGCTCATGCGCGACAACAATGGATGCAGAAATGTAGGAAGGATGGGGAAACAGAACCGGGAGACCCCCAGGTACGTCCGCTAGGTACGTTCGCTGCGCTAGCCACATTGTACTCCTTCTTACATCCCCTCCCAACAGAGGCCATTTCCAAAGTGACGATACGCGCCTCAGCAACCACAGCCAATTGAATGGCCTGCACCATCCCCGTTTGCACCACGAAGATGTACGGCGCGCCAATACAAGCGCCACGTCATCACAACCAGGCGAGTCCGCCTGTCCTCCCTTGCGCCCTGCTGATGTCTCTCCTCTGCCAGCCTCCGTTTCTCCGTAAAGAATGCAGAATCGCGAAAACGACATCGCCAGATGTTGAGTATCACCTCGACACGTACCTCTCGCGCCATCCTTCATGCGCGTGTACCTTCATCCTCCGCCCTCTTCACGCTGCAACTGCATCTCATGTCCATGAGTGCACCCGGTATAGTAGGAGTATCACAACAAGGACTCGGTTTAGGCCGAAATGGTTCAGGAATGACCAGGACCGGGATGTCAGACGCCACTAGTAATACGAATGGCCAGACGGTCGTGCGGCCCCAAAATACCATCTGCATATGCGACAAAACAGTACATTTGTACCTTTTATCGTGTGGAGATGCAAACTGGGGGCTGGGAGCGTAAGCACAAGCGAAGATTTCGGGTTTATTCTCCAACGCGCTCCGGAGAGCATACCTCGAGCCGGCAGGAAAGATTGGGAAGGCTTTGGTTAATATATTCGTGGGCTGGATATTTCGAAGAGTTGTAGTGCATAGTGATTAGAGTACATAATCGTTATAAAACACCTTGTACAATCACAATTATAGACGATACGCAGCGAAATGGCGATTTGGGTGAGGTTTCGGGCACGCATTTAATTATAGGACATTCTGAGGGTCCGTTCCATCGCCGAATTTGATCGGCCGAGCGATCGGATTAATTATACCGATCATGATCCTAAAAATAAGGCGCGCGCCAAAATAATCGAAGGTTATCCAAAGCCACCCCGCCGCATCCACCCCTTCCCGTCCCCCGACGGGTGCGCAAACACCCAATATAGGTTTAGAAAAATCACAGAAATGCTCTCCCACTTTTTTCGCGGCGCTCGCTGCTCTCAATGATGAGCGGGGGCCAATTTTGACGTCTGGACACTGTTCTGTGTATTGTTTACATGTATTGACTAGTCCCGCCCTAACAATCAGCACCAAAAAACCCTCGGCATCTTCGGCAAAGCCCCCTTGGGCAACATAGCACTGCGGATGTATGACCCTTGTTAGGCTATTGCCCACATGTCATATAAGAAAATAGCTTACAAGGCTGGTGGTTGGGTTTAACGATGGGAAGCGTGTCGTTTTCCATCGTCGTTCGGTTCCGTGTGTGTGACGTTACGTGTTACGGGAGTCACTGCGCCGCTGATTACAGATTCTGTCACTGATATCGCTCCTTGACCCATAGCGCTCTTCACCCTGACTAGGGAATCGCGATTCGCTCACTATGAAACGTATTTTTGCTCCGCGACTAAATCAACTCGGTCCACTTAGAGCGTGCCATACAGCCTTGGTTGAATCCCCAAGATCGGACCACCATCGTTCAACAACTATCCCTCGTTTTGTCTTTACTGCTTTACTATGGTTAATCCTGGTGCTTTTCAGGGTAGTCGCAGAGAATTTCTCACTGCGCAGAAGGAACTCTACGCAAATGCTGTAACCGATAATCACGTCGCCGACGCTGTAGCCGACATTCAGCGACGCTATTTCAAACGTTATCCTATCACTCTCCCACATACTGAGGAACCCTCCACTGAATCGCTTGCCAACGTCGATGACAACTCGGCTGACTCGGATTTCCTCCCTCCCAACAAGGCTCTGCTTTCCGAAGAAGCGTTCAACGCCGCTCAAAAAGTATACGACGAGCAAGTGAAAGTCCTGAAATTTCGCAAGGAGGTGTGTATCTGCGCTATATTCTCTCACTTCTGCTGCTCAATATGCTTCAACCTAACAGCAAATAGCGCGACGACTGGCCTACGAACACGCAAAAGAGAAAAATCCCACCAAGCGCATCACCGTCGGTACTGACGACCCTATGACGGTCTTGATGGCCAAACTTGCCGGTATTCCTGTCAAGAAACCTCGAGTTAGGCCTGGTTACACGGTCTGGGGTCAGAATAATCGACAATTTGTGGACCCAATCTACGAGCAACGCGTGAAAGATGGGAACATTCCCCTAAGGCAGAGAGCAGCCCTCCGGATGCAAGTTTACAAAGAATGCTTCTCTGAGCTCGACGAGGACGAACGCAGGGAGTACGAGAACAGGGCGACCGAGGAACACCAAGCTGCTGTAGAGAAAATCGAGCAGACGCTCAACATGCCACCGTCAGAGGCGCCAGCAGACCGTCAGCAGTAAGTCTTCGTCGTCGATATTTGTCCCTTTCCCGTCCTTATCTCTACGTCCTCAGGGTTTTAAATAATCTTCCTAGCTTTGTTCAACCCATCCTAGACTTAGTCGCCGCGCATACCGGATGGAAGGTGACGCTCCTCGCTGGAGGTCCTGAACCCGCAGACAAAGGCCGTTTAAACATGATGAGGTACGTCTTACATGTTCTTGTTCATATACCTAATTCTAATACATATCCGTAGCTTTCATGCCGGGGAAACTACTGGAAACATCAAGATAAATTTTGGAAGGTCTGAGAGACTCGCGTACAAGAACTTCGTGATGCCAATCTTTGGCAATTTTCTTAAGAAGTGCTATTGTAGGTCCGAAATTTTTTATTCAAATATCGTAGCTCATTATATTCCCTCACCAGCGGTTGAGGATTGTCGCACATTCGCTCTTACAGATGCGTCTTCATCCTCTCTCGCCAAGGTCTTCGAATTAGACGGCGGTACCTACAGCGTAGATTCGATACCGGAGGATTGTACCAACATCAAGATTGCTCGGCCACAAGGTAGCAATTTCGACTTCAATACGCCTGGTACATCGTCATCCCCTACATACGAAATACCATCCAAAATTGGGCCACCTATTCATTCGCGTAAGCAACATGCTCAAGCTCCAGCCACGTCTCAACAAAGGATGCCATCACTATCAACCCCTCGAACGCCAGCGCCGCCTGCAACACCCAAGGAATGTGACCAACGGATACCACTTTCGTCTGCGCATCCACCCGCACCATCTCGTGCACCATCCCCTGCGCATTCTCCTCCACTGTCTCGTGCACCGTCGCCTGTTCCGTCCGTTGTGCCTTCTCGTAGTCCGTCTCCTACCCTCCATCATTTGCAATTGTCAGCGCCTTCTTGTCTGTCGCAGTCCACTGCACTGCCGGCGCCTTCTCAGGTGTCATCGCCAACACGTTTTCCTTCGCCACCTATATGCGATGCCCCATCCATGTCATTGCCATCACAAAACACTGCGTCTGCACCCCAACCGTCTCTGCGAGTTCAACACTCGCCTCCGGCGCCAAGTTTCGTGTCGACTGGCGAACTTCGACGTTCATCGGACCTGTTGCATGCTGCATCAGCGAATCCTTCATCCGTCAGCACAACGACTGCGAGTAACGCGGAGGCGGACAGCGAAAGGTGTCGTTCGGTGGTAATTGCGCCTCCTCCTTCGAACGGTGCGATGCAGTCTTCGCTTAATGAACCCTTCGCCCAACTGCAACACCAAGGATCGCCAAAGCGTCGTCGCCCGAGCGCGGCCGAACACCTCAGCCCATCTCCAAAGCGACTGCGATCCTCAAAGGAAAATAATGTACCGCAGATGCGCTCGAGATCCTCGAAAGCTAGGGATGGAAACGGAAAGGGTACACGGCTGCTTTATGCGCCTCTTGCTGTCAGGGATCCTTCCTCGACTTCTTCAGCCACCAACTCGAGAGATGTTGCGCCTCTCGCACCTCTGACGCGGGAGGATCTCGCTGGGTGTCCTGACTGGTTCCTGAATGCATATCAAATGCTTATTTCGAAGGACTTTGGGCTGTCTTGGGTAGAGTTGGTGAGGGCATGGGCACATTTCGAACGGGCGGAAAGTTTCGAAGAAGTTGAGAAGCTAGGCACGACAGGGCGACCTCCTTGCATCTCTGCTTGGATTGCTCGAGCTCGGGCACGTACCTATCAGCCGGATCTCGGAACGCTTTCGACGTTTGAGAAGCAGTTCAATAGCTGGTGGAAGAGCTTGCAGCCCGAATGGCGACGAAACGGGATCGACGGCGTCCTCGTAAAGCAGCCAGGAAACTTCGAGGAGATACGCCGTCCAGGGAAAAATGGTATCGTGAGCGTAATTGCCGCGCTATTCTTCTGGGCAAATCATGCGTCGAAGAGAGGAGATGACGGCTGGGGAGAGGCATGGGCTCGCACTGTGGATGATGTTTTCTGGGTCATCCAAAAACTGCGCTCTTAATGTTCCTCCTCCTCACGCAACGACATTAATATATTTTACATTGCTTTTAGATCTACATATCCTTCTACACACTACTCTTTCTATTTAGATTATAATTAGTCAGTTAAATCTCTTTCATTTTCCCTACCGTATCATTTCATTCATCCATTTAATACATATAATCTAATGTTAAGATGGTTTTCTGTAAGAAAGGTGGAGCCACTTATCATCTTTTCTTGAATTTAAGTTATTTTAATGTAGAATAGATGCTTATGGCGGGGAGTCGGTGTCCAAATACACCATAATGCATTTTCCAAAAATTCGGAACATATGTCATACCACAATAGATGGCCGAAACAAAAATTATAGTGGACTCATAGAGGATAGCTTTATATTCGATACCATCCATGCTGAGGGTTCCGATGCGTGGTTCTGAAATAAAAAAAGAAACATATGTATTAAAACATGTATTTCGCTCATAACTCGCAGACAGAGCCTGCTAAAATTATGAAACCTTCACCACTGAATTCTCCTTGAAAATGCGGTTCTTTTGATATAATATAGTCCTATTGTATTATTTTTATTGCGTAAACGGCGTCCAACTCAATTTCAACCAACAGTGGAGAGTTGCTATTTTGGAAGGTTCCCACCCCTAGGACGCGTCGAGGTCATACGTTTTAACATCAGGTGATGTCGCGACGCGAGCCAACAACGGGAATTGATGGGAAATAGAGGGTATTTCCGGTTGATTGATAAAAATAAGGATAAGATAATAATCATCATTAATCTAATCAATGACAGACGAAATTATGACAAGAATTCTAATTTTAGTCAGTTTCTAATTATACGCAACCCCTATCAACAGCGACGAGCGCTCGTTGTCGCTGTGCATCACAGCAACGAGCATAGGACTGCCAATTCACCAGGCCAAGTATTCAGACTCAGCTAGGTGGAGTGGCTATGCCAGCTGAGTTACCGCTCTGGATGCAACTTTTTTCCTGGACAACTCCCAAGGTCCCATACAT
>MU155495.1:0-30039 GCA_015484465.1 Pholiota conissans
AGATACAGATGGAGGCGTATGTGGCCGTACAACATACATGGGAGTAGGAAGCAAGAAGCACGATGCTGATGACGGCGGGGATCCGTTGGTATGATCGCATTCGAACTCCGCTGAGACTCAAAGGGAAGTAAGTGAGTAGAGAGATGGGGACGACAGGGTACGACAAAAGCGAGTACCTCCGAGTCAAAATCATACAAAGTCTCCAAGTTTCAATTTTCCACAAGATGCAGAATTTTCTAAGGGAGAAACAGAAGTGCGCTGTTCTGCGCACTTCTGCGGATTCCATCTCCGCGCAGATTTCCGCAGATTTTCCGCACACTGGCGCAGGGATATGCATCAAATCGTAGAACTGCTCATATTCTCGCAGAACCGCTTTTCACTGGGGCTCAGGCCCAAGCTCGCTGGCTTCCATTTTATAGAATCCTTGGTACACTCTGATGAGTCGTACAAGCGTTGGGTGACAGAAGCTAGGAGGAGGAGGATAATGGCCGTCTCGTGGTTAGTACTTCATTTTCGCCTCCCTGCATAGGAATTTGCGGCTGCTTTGACGAATGGATGATGGGGAGAAGGATAGGAAGGGGACACCCGGGAGCGGGAGCTCCAGCAGGTGCGCAATTTGTACCGCCATTCCTCATGCTGTTTATTTGTATCTTATTGCTATCTCCACATTATTTTTTGTTGGGGGACAATTGTCACTCATGCCGCTACTACGACCATGTTTGTGCAAAATGAACCCGCATTTGCAGTGTTCTGTAGCATATACACTCAACACATGGATTTGGTAAAGGTTTGTAAACATATCTCTTCGTCTCTCCGCAACGCTGTCGCTCGTCTCGCTTCTGTCTCTCTCTACCACAGCTCACTCCGTCTTGTTTTCATGTCTCGCTGTCCAACTATACTACCGTCTGGCGCCACTTATCACCGTCGTCTTCCACTGGTTTCTCTTTCCCTCCGTACACCGTCATCTCTTCATACCACAGTCATTCATCCCAATATTTGTTGTGTTCTTCTGGCTACTCTGTCCGTGACCATAGCGTGTTGGTGAGTTTCTGCGATCGTGTATAATGTCCGATAGGTCTCTAACTTGATGCTAAATAGCTTATACGTGACTAGCTGCGCGAATCTATCCGATACGCATCAATACCTCGCCTCGAATTAATATCAACCTGCATCGTGAGTACATGTTGCGCACGCGACGATGTGGACGGCGCGAGGAATGTGTGGAGATGTGGGGTACATGACTTGACGTTAGTCATACTAATGTAACGAGTACGACGCTGCTATCACTGGGCGTATGCACAGGAAGGACGAGGACAAATTAACGGCGATCTGGCCTCCCAATTTACCTCTGATATTTCTGAACGAAGCTGCACAGCTGACAATAAAAGCAGCTACAGTGTACTACATCGGCGTCCTCGCCCCCTCATTCCAATGTTCGTCTCGAGCTCTACGCATCTGCCCTTCCCCATTCCGTATCTTGGAGATCTCTGTATTATTATATCGTATCGTGGCACTCGCGATGACGTAGATAATATGTGTTGTATGCGGATGTTCAAGGTGCATAATTCGACATGTACTGCTCATGTGCTATGAAGGCGGTGCACTACGAGTCACGTACGCGGTGTGCACGCAGGAAGGGCGACATCCAAGATTTTCCGTCAGCGTCTCACCATCACATCTCACCGTCCCTCGCATTGATTGCGCTGTGCTCTTCGGATTACGACGACAATCGTCGATGTGAGTATTTGCGATATTTTAAATGAAAGGCACGCTGATCTTCTCCTTTACAAAAAAGGCAGAGCCCTATTTGATATAATGGGACGCAGTCTGCATTACTTCGAGAGGTCACGGCTCTACGTACTCTTTGCTTCGCGTGAATTCAGTGGCCTATAACCCGACCCAACAGCTTTCGATTACCCCACATTGACGCGAGACAGATGAATTGTTCGGGTTACAACAATTGGAACAGTGCAGCATCGTATTCGTTTTCTTGGAATGAAGGCGCCTCGCTGAAACTTGACGATCAGTGGGCTGTGAACTTGAGGTAGGCATAATCGGCGACTTGGTGAAGTGAACCGATGTAGGTACTTCGAGGACGAGGAGGATGGCGCACGTCGAACTTTGAATATTGGATACTCATCGAACCTCGTGATGGACATTCACTCTACACAGGCTATTACTGTAACTCGTTAGCGTCTGACCGAGACGTTGATAGATGAGTGCGTATGATCAATATATGTTGTGAGCATCTGGTACGATAGTACATAATAAGAAAGCCCACTACATACTTTCAATGTCGATGAAATGATGCACACGCTAATATTTAAACTCTGAACGGGGAGGGCCAAGCAGGTAGACGAGACAAGGTAAAATAAAGCGACAAAAAAAAAGAACAGAGAGACGATGAGAATTTTTTATCAATACAGTCAGCGGTACCCTGAGCAATATCATCCCTCCTTCGTAGCCTCGAGGATCCAACTGTCGTTCTCCACTGCTTTGACAATTTCCCAGTCAATACCTTCGATGAGATCAATCGATTTTATGTGATGTCTAGAGAGAACATTCAATTCTTTCTTCGATTTTAACAAGACTGGAGAGCTCACTTATCCCAGAGATGGCGATACAGGTCATGGTTCTTGTTCACCCATAACTTGTAAGTCCCCGGCGCACATCTCAAGCATCGGGAGGTGCCATTTGCAGTCAGTTTGATTAAAAATTGCTTGCGCTTAGGAAATTGATAAGTGTGAATAAAGGAAAAGTCCGTATTCTCGATTGGATTTGCAATATGATGTCTAGTATGGGCGATTTGAATTAGAATTGACTATTGTCACAAGACGGTTATAAAATTTAGTGACTCACACTTCGTGATTGTGCTGAATGGCTCTTGCTTTCTTCAGTGGTCCTCCATCCAAAACACAATGTAGGCAACCCCAGACACGGGCTGAAGGCGGCGGGAAGGGTTCTTCACAGGCGAGGAGATGTGTTGTCAGCGCCTCGGTAAGAACATCGAATACAGGCGTATGTTGGGTTTTTGATAATGGGTCGTTAGCCTCGAGTGCGTGATAGAGCTGGGGACCGATGTCATGAGCACTATTGGTCAAATATACACCAAAAAGAGTACTCACACATTCCCGCCAAGTGAGTGACGGAAGACTATATGTACCGCCTTTCTTCATAAGCCTGCAAGTCTTGCAGACAAACCTGCGGTTCAAAATGTCAAGATCTGAGTGTGTCAGGTTTAGGAGTGAATCTGGACCGAGCCGGAGTCCATCGACCATAATCTGCAGAGCTTGATACCCCGATTCGCAAAAGTCAAACGACTCATGCACAGACCACTTGTCACCCTTCCCCTCGGTGTGAACATGCGCAAATGCATCCTCCCATCCGACAAAAGCCTGACAGCATAACAGGCATTGGAAGACCGCAATCGCCAATTCCAAATATTGATCAGGTTCCGAATATCGTTTCACCTCCTGCGGAAGAAATCCTTTCTCGAGCAAAATTATGAACAAGCTATGTTTTTTTGCAGTCAACTTTCCTTCGAGAAAGCGCCTAATCTCTTGCTGGGCGGCGTTAAAGTCCAACGGGACAAATGAATTGTCAGGATTGTCAATGTATTCGGAAAAGAATTTGATCTTGTAAACGGCTTCGCCATACGGATGGATGTATTCGCGCCTTGCTCGATGGGTTAGCAATATTTTGGTAGTGTGTAGGAAGTGCGAGCGAATCTCTGTCATTCTTGGACTGGTGATTTGCTTGCGTTCCTCACGGATACGATCCATTCTAAACGTCTCGACTAATGATTCCTAACTATATAAAGGCTGGACCAGGGCCCTTTAGGGTTAGGTTATGGGGACATTTTTGGGACGTAGGTTTGACGTAGGTTTGGGCCCAGGGATGGCACAGGGATGGCTAGGGATGGCACAGGGATGGCTAGGGATGGCTAGGGATGGCTCGGGATGGCATAGGGATGGCACTGGGATGGCTCGGGACTTAGGGTTATGGGAAGAATTTGTGGACGTAGGGGAGGGTTTTGGGCTAGGGATGGGCTAGGGATGGGCTAGGGATGGCTGAAGGGATGGCTAGGATGGACATAGGGATGGGATGGCATAGAGAGGGGCTTTGGAGGAATGGGTATAAGGAAGGGCATAGGGACGGGTGGAGTGTGTCAGAGAGACGGTGGACACACATACCACTGACATGGCACACGCATGCACACACCACTTGCATATCACGCACTTACAGATAAACTCCCAACTGAGATACCGTACCGATCAAGTACAATTGACTCGTTATAAATCCAACTTATAGGAATTTTTAAATGCTACATCGTACTTTAAATATATAACAAACATATATAATTGGCATGGACGCGGTACTCAAAGCGGAACGCAACGATAATTCACTGCTAATATTGTACGAGAAGTGGAGCGCCGCGGTACTCAGAGCGAACGCAAAGACAGTTCACCGCTCTATGCAGTACAGACGTGGGGCGCTAGGCGCCCCACTTCTCGTACAATATTAGCGGTGAACTGTCTTTGCGTTCCGCTCTGAATACCATTAGCGGAAGATATGGACTTACCTGTCATTCATTCTTATACACATAGCTAATATTTGCCACTCATAGCAAGGGATATCAAGACGTATTATATTTTTTCTATCAAAATGAGGCGGAGGCGTAAGTATATACAGACAAAAAAAATGAGCTGGCCCCGGAGCGACGTGAGAACAAGATGATGGAAGTAGTACAAAAAAAAACGCAAAGGCAGTGAAACGCTAACGACGTTTGGCATCCTGAAAAGTAATGAGTATATTGTTGTGAATCATCATAAAAAGTTAACTTACAAAACGAATCTGACGGATGCAGTCCTCGAGGTACCCACCCTGGTAGTGCTCGATACCCTCCTCGATCACCCGGGTAAGAGCGTTTTTCCTGCGCAAAGCACTCTTCCAATGAGACGCGGTGTAGAGACCTTTTTCGGGTGTCGTTTGAAGCAGCTGTAAACGCGACCGGTAAAACTCTTCAGCTGCTTCAGTCCATTCCATTCGAAAGTAGGCGGCTGCTGATCCCCAAGTCGCATCCTTTGGCCACCACGACATGTGCGCCGCCGTACCGCTGGGATGGTCTTTGTCAGGCGTAAGAGTACTCCAATCAGCGGGGGAATTTTTCATCTCAACGTAGTAGACGCCGCAAATGATGTCAACGTCATTTTTGTCGAGCACGTCGTCATTGAGCGTGTAGCGTTTATGCTCGCCAATTGTCACTGCATCAGACGATGGCCCATTGAGAACGATGTGGGGTTCCACGACATCCCTCGCGATCCGCGCAACAATTCCACCATGCATTAACGCCGCGCGCCCTTTGGGGCCCTTCAGCAGATCTTCCCGACGGCGCAAGTACTCGGTATAATCCACAGCTGTGGGCTTGTAGTCTTGAGGGCGATCTCCGAGACCGCGTAGAGGTGTGCGACGCCGAAGGACAGGCGGGGCATCGGCAGCGACGACAGTATGGAAACGAACTCCTCGTGCAACAAGTTCACGGGCAATTATATCCACTGTCGGCCACTGCGAGCGAAAGACGAGGAGAACAGTAGACGCCTCTCTTGTAAATATCGACCATGGGCATACGTCGATGTACTCCCTGGCATGAATAGCGTAGCCGGGTGAATCCCCAGTCATAACAAGTTCCACGCGAAGGGTCGCGCTCCAAAGACTGAGGCCATTTTCGTTAGCGTGATCAAACGCGGCGGGGAGATTTCGGAATGTCCAAGTTGGATTGGAGAGAATGTGGACAAGCCGAAGGATGGAATTTTCGACGTCATTAATTTGAAGAGTTTTCTCAAAGGAGAGAGCCATCTTCGCACCCCAAGCTGTAGCATTCTTCGCGATATCCGAAGGCTCAATAACGCCACGCTGACCACCCAAAAAAGACAAATCATAACCGAAACGACTTTCGATAAAGGATGTGAAGTTGAACGTTTCGTTATGGGAAGCGTTGAGCCGCTCGGCTTCGGACTGGTCCTCTTTTTCAGCATTCCTCTGTTGCGTAGACGCGGTCAGGTCGTCGATGAAGGTATTGGCAGCGTCTGATCGCTGATAAACAGCGGGAAGTTTCAACGAGGATGAATCTTTGGCAGGGGGTGTAAAGTCTTCATCGTCCTCGCCATTGTCACTTTCGTAGTCCGAACGGGTGTCGTCCCATGGCTCTGTCTCCTTCGTAAATTCGTCCGAGTAACGAGGGAATAGCGAACAGAGTTCCCAGGCATCTTCGTGTCCCACATAGCGGCGTTGATTGCGAGTATGGGTATCCCAAGCGCCGTCAAATTCCTTTGAGTTGAGTCGGACGCGATTGTACGTCCCGTCCGTCTGTTTCTTCCATTCGTACATGGTCGCTGATTTACTGTAGCGCAGACGGCTGGCAGCATTCCGCTCCTTTGCTTCGCGGCTTTGCTTTTCGGAGGGGGTCTCCACAGCGAGCTTTCGTTGACGCTGATTTTCCATGGATTCGAAGTGCCTTTCTACAACCGTTAAAGCGTCTTTACTTCCGGCAATCTCATCTGCAATCACCTCGGGCGACACAGACTGGACGTTCGTCTCGGGCAATGCAGAATGGACGTTGGGCTCGGGCGATGCAGGATGGATGTTCATTCCGGTGAAAGTGGGCTGGACATCAGGCATATCCTCCATATTCGGACACGGTTCCGAACTCCAGGTATCAACCATAGGATCATCGCCATCAGAATTGACGGGGGCGGGTAGAGGCTGACCATGGTTCATAGCGAAGGGATCATAACGGTAGATGGGTAACTTCAACGAGGATGAAACTGACGAAGCCAGTTTCGCTTCGTTGATACGCCATTCGGGGGGAAGATACTTGAAGGCGATTTGAAGGACGGGCGAAGCATTCACATAATGATGACCCCAGAGAACCCAGATGGGTACATCCGCCTGTATGATCTGATCGATGTGAGGCATCCAGAGACTATGGTATGGGTCGACATAACCGCCGACGCGAAAATTTTGGCTGAAATTGCAGACATACGATGAAGCGAGGAGGTCGAACCATGCGCGATGGGGCTTGTAGGTGCTGTGAAGCATCACTGTTCTGTACGCTTCGTGTAAAGCACCAGACGGCGTCATATACAAGCTGAGGGCGAAGCTCACGACGGCTGATAAGTCCAAGAATGCATCGCGCGAACGGATTGCGCAACGAAGAGTGACTTCGCGGGAGGCGTGGCTATCGCGATACCCATACTCGTATGGAAGCTTGGGATACTCAAGGCGGGGAAGGCGAGGCTTGCGGGAGAAGAGATTATCACCGACATCAAGCAACGCATCTTCAAGCCGTGTCCAGCTTAAGATGATATCGTCGGAGAGAATAAACCTTCCCCTTTGCGCTGGGACAATACAACCGCTTAGCACTTGCTGACTGAGATTCAAGCGACCGAAGAGAGCGCCTTCGTTGCGAGCGAAGCGGGGGCGGAAGGCCTTGTAAATCTCTTCGTCACTGAGCTTTTGGGGTTGCGAATAATCCTTTGGCTTACGATCCCCTTTCGAATCCAAATAGATAATATTTTTTGGAATATATGCGACGTTCGGAGAGGTAATAAGTCCAGCCTTTGGGTGCCACATAGCCTGATACAATTTGGGTTTAGGCAGGTCTTGCGGAGTGTATCTAAGGGGGGAAAAATAGCGGTTAAGATGGGATGGACATGCGGAATAAGAAATACATACTCTACACCAGAGACCGGTTCATTCTGCGGCAAGCGATGCGACGACGATGAGCTGCGGCAAGAACACGTAAATGAGGAGATAATCCGCTGAAGTGATCAGACTACATACCTAGGATCTGCGTTGGCACTATTTCCGGGAACCTGGAGTGTCGACGACGATGCGGGAGATCTACAGACTACATAAGAGTTTGACTAGCCAAGCGTCAAACATGAACTCACTGCGAGAAAACTGGGATGAGGTTCGGATAAGAAGATGCCATTTCGAGGCGTACGAGCGCGAATGTTGAGCGGGCGAGTCCAGCGGGAGTGGATACAGGCAGAACAAGCGATGTTGGTGTGTCTTGGGGTAGGTCCTTGGACTTGATACAATTTCCAACTGTATATGCTCCGCGATTTACACACAGCACAACAGGTTTACGGAGTCTTGAAGGGGCCGGCCACTGAATCTTTGAAGAGTATGCTCCAAGATTTACTCGCAGCACTCTGATTGTGGTGGTCGGCAAAGAAGAGACTTATCGCGCGCGTCATCCTATCTGATCTTTGGATCCAAACAGAACCAAACAATCAGCCACATGGTGCTGATGTCGACAACGGACGCTCAGACGCTATGTTGACGCTGACGCTTTTTCAACACAAAATAATATATTGAGTCTAGATACGCGTGTATATGTATTCTAGAGACAAAATCAGGTACTGAAAATAGGGTACTAATACAAGGAATAACAAAAAAAGGGTAGATGTTGTAAAACTCTACTAAACAATTGCGGTGAGATCCCACCGAATGAGAATACGGGGCGCAGTAAACCTGAGGTTGGCTCCAGGGAATCTCTTGCATCTGTGATCTCTCCTCGTGTACCAGACGCGGTCGCTTTGAGCATTTGGAATCCACGCGAGAGAATTGAAGCGCTTGCGAAGAGCTTTGCGTATCTCGGTCAAAGTTTCTTCGTCGTTTGTCTTTTCGGATAGCTCAATAAGATCGGACCATGCTTTATAGTACTGCATGGTGGGGAAGTTCTGCGCACCACCTACGAGGATTGGATCGAGAGGCCAATACTTGTCAAACGCGGAGTCCCACTGGGCCTTCGTCGCCGTGCGATATTGACAGTCGCTGAAGAATTCGCGAAGGTGCAAGTTTTGATATGCCGCTTCAGTAACCACCTCGCGTTGCTCGGGAGTGAGAATACAGTAGGATTCGGCTGATGCGCTCCTACGGTTCGGTGCCTTCTGCGTGACGTCGTAGATAAACTGGTTCCACATAGAGGTCAGCTTCGTGTCGATGTCGATGTCTTCGTCCTTTCGTTGAGTTACGGATTGAAGCTGCTCAATATCGGATCCACGATCCACTACTGGGAGCTGGAGCGCGTACCCACGTTGAGAGAGATTGAAGAGGGGTGTAGTTTGCTCTTGCGGAGCGCATAACGCAGTGAGACGCACTTTGTTCGGCACGCGACGAGGGTTAGAGGGAACGACGAGCTTTGCCTTGAAAAACGTTGCATCGAGATCATCTCTATGAACCCCGAAGATATACTGAAACGTCTTCCAGGTGATCATGGGGACATCGTTGTCGAGAAAACGAGGGATTGCATAATCTTTACCAATGCGAATTGGGCGGAGAAAGACAATCCCATATGGATTATGAGGGAGGGTTTCTGCGCGTCTGCCTGATGGTGCGCGGCGATGCTCTGGGACAGGTTCATCGGTGTCCGAGAGGCCAGAGGCCACAGATAAGTTATCTTCCAGATCGTTGTCCACAATTTCAGCATTCTCCCCCTCCTCCTCTTCCTCCTCGTCGAGATGTTCAACAGGTACTGCAGAGGCGCGAACACGGGTGCTAGCAGGGTAAGCCAGCGTATCTTGATCTGCCTCCGTTCTATTCACGGTTGGGAGGATTTTACCCATAAGGTCGCGCGAAGCCGGACCATTATCGGGCGTGGAGTGGATACCGTTTATGAACCAAGGAGCGGCAGCAGTCAGAAGGAGTGCAGAGTCAATCGCACGGTAGCAGGAATCACTGAGCGCCTGTTGTTCGAGAATATACTTGAAAGCGAGTAAACGATATGCTCGGAGAGTCCTATATTAGATATATTAGAATTTTTCGAAGAGGTCCTGTCAAAGTACTTACCACCATACAACAGGATCAACGGCTACCAAACCTCGGCGAATAATTCCAATATCGAGGTCAACCAGCACGTCAGCCGCTTCGACGAATGGAACGCGAACCTCGACGCGAGCGAGGCTATAATTTTTCGTCGCAGCTTCTCGATAAAGTTCGTATAGGTCGTGGCAGTAATCGTCCGCTTTATTCTTCAAGATATCCTGGCCTCTAAGAAATTTGCCGTGATGAGAACCCTCGTGGCGATAGGTGATGGATTTATCAGTGGAGTACATCTGAAAATAGGCTGCTTTGTGAGGACCTTGAGTGCGAACGCCTGGGGAGATACGACATCCAGAGACGGATGTGAGGTGCGATGTCAAGTCACGGATGTATTTGGAGCTTCCGATAGAAGTAATGCGTTGGGCGGAGCGGTCAGAAATTTCGAGGACATGTTTGACAACGTGGAAGTGCGAGTCGGTACGCCACGCAAGACACTCCTCCTGCTGCGAAGAAATCTCCAGTCCTACGTCAACCCACCAGTGGCCTTCAGCGTGACAATTGGGGGCGAGATCATTATTCTGGCAAAACTCGTCGAGAGAGTCGTAAGCTGCGATGCGAGTCGGTGTATGACCATTGGACGATTTCACGCCTCGGATTTGATGAAGGAAGACAAGACCGTTTCCCCAAGGCACATTGTTCTCGGAAAGGGCGTCCCGAATAGCATCTCCAAGGTAACGTACGTGCCAGTCTGGCAGCGTCTTGGTCTGAAACGAAAGAGTTCCATTCTTTCCTCGGGCGCGAAACATTTCGGCGGAATAGCTAGGTGGCCATTCAGCTGCCGCGTTACCAGGAAGACTTTCGATAGCCGGGCGTAGGCCTTTCTCGTAGAATGTTACGAGTTCTTCCTTCGTCAGGAAGGGCGTCCTGCGATCGGCATTGTAGAGGCCTGGGAGTACAGCTCGAATCATGTTGTGGGTGCCCCATTTAGCGATGCATAGGTTTGGAATGGTGTGAACAGGAATATCGGTGTATGTCCCCTGTAAAAGCAGATTAAAAAAGAGTGTAGCAATTGAGCTTTGCAACGTACACTCTGATTCGAAAAAGAATACTTGATATGGATATTTTTGCGGAGAGTATCTTCGAATTTGGAGACCGGGTACACAGTAAGGTAAGTTTGAACACAAATATCTTCGTGCAAACCGAGAAGACTGTCGTAGTCGCGCAGAGCTTGGATTCCGTGGTCATTGCTGAGAGTACTTTTGATGGGATCGACTTGGATTTGGCGATCATCGTATATACCGGTGAGGACGAATCGAGTGAAATCATCCATGTCTGAACTGACGAGCTCCTGGGCCGTGGACACAAATTCGTCGAGACTGAGAGAAACAAGTTCGAGCTCGTCGAGCGCGTCTTCTTGTCCTGCATCAGACATGAACTGGTCTTGGTCATACCGGTTGGGTTCGTCGAACGCGTCCAACTGTCCTGCGTCAGACATGACCCGATCGTCGTCGTATTGGTCGGACTCGTCACCCTCCTCCTCGTCGTATTGGTCGGACTCGTCACCCTCCTCCTCGTCGTATTGGTCGGGTTCGTCGCCCTGGTCGTAATCGTGTTCGTCACACTGTTCGTGCTCGGACATCAACTGGTCGTGCGGGTCGGGGTAGTGGCTATGAGCAGGTGCTTCTGGGTCCACCAAAGCGCCGAACAAAGAATCGTCTGAGTTCAAGACGTCGATATCGTAGTCCATTGGCGAAGCGTAGTGGGTTAACAATATAGGATGCACGAGCAGCACCAGGTTTTTATATTCGAGTATTTTTATGAATGTACAGCCCTCTCCTACGGAATATATCGCAAGTCCGAAAATGTCCACCTCATGGCCCAGAGAGCCGGTATACGTTGGTGTTAGGCGCACCTAGATTCGGCGCAGCCAACGCATTTGGGGTAAGTCGGCGGAAAATGGGCTGATTCAATACGAGATCAGGCTCACGCAGGTTGACTAGCACAAGTTGAGACTTACGAATACAACCGATGTAAAGGATTTCCAAGAACTTGATGCTGGAAATTGAAGGTTACGCGACAAAAGAATTCTATGAAAGAATGAATATGATAGACGATAGTACAATAGCAAGGGAAAACGTACAACCAAATATTGGGGCGCGAGGCGCGTCAGTAGACTGGAGTAAAGAGCGATAACGCGGATCTACGAATGGAATGAGTCATACAGTGGGTCTGGAAGAGCGAGAAACTCACGGAAACACAACGGACGCGAGGAGGAGCAGGCAATGAGTTTGTCGAACCGGTGCAAAATAGTCCGTAATCTCGATTAATGGACTCCAATGGGTCGTAGACGGCAAGGGTATTCCTTTCGTATGGGGAATATAGAAGAGCGAAAACAGCTACCGCAAGTCAGAAAAAGTTAAATTCAATGGTTTCCAATAAGCGAAAGACTTACGAAAGCGCAAACGAAGATGCAAGGAAATGCTGTTCAAGCGTCACCTACGCGAGATCAGCAAGATAGAAAACGGAGCAGGCAAAAGGAGAAAACGTACAGATATTACGACGCTCAAGCGTCTCTGCAAGCCCGAAAGGCAGGGCGGTTCATTGCAGGGTCGAGAGAGTTGCGCCTCGAGGCGCTGGAGGAGGCCATGGAACGGAATGTGTTCAGAGGGCAGTGTTCACGCACGGCGTCCTGGGTGTCCAAGTCTTGAAGAAAATGAACGTTAAAGATTTACTCTAACGTCCGCGAGGCCACCGAACGCAAAAGATTCACTCTGACGTTCGGTGGTGAACCCGCCCATGGGGGCGGGTTGAGAGATCTGTTGCGATCACAGAGCATTGTTTCTAATGTCCCGTGTTTGGCTAACCCGTGCCGGGCCAAAAACGGGTTAGCCAAACACGGGACATTAGAAACAATGCTCTGTGATCGCAACAGATCTCTCAACCCGCCCCCATGGGCGGGTTCACCACCGAACGTCAGAGTGAATCTTTTGCGTTCGGTGGCCTCGCGGACGTTAGAGTAAATCTTTAACGTTCATTTTCTTCAAGACTTGGACACCCAGGACGCCGTGCGTGAACACTGCCCTCTGAACACACTCCGTTCCATGGCCTCCTCCAGCGCCTCGAGGCGCAACTCTCTCGACCCTGCAATGAACCGCCCTGCCTTTCGGGCTTGCAGAGACGCTTGAGCGTCGTAATATATGTATGTTTGCTTTTGACAACCGGTCCTGATGCCCAATCTCACTAATTCTTGCAGATAATACAATTCCTCGCTCCACTTTGTCTTCCACAGCTCATTCAACCCTGCTTGTTCCGTAGTAAGTTCTCCGTTTATCATTTTTGTTAATTCCCATTGTCCTTATACGAAGCGATAGCTTTTTCGCTCCATATTACCGCTTGGATCGACTAACTCCGTCATATTGCCGGAGATTCATCGCAAAACTTTGGCCAAGTCCTACTGTGGTCTTCCGATACATCGTCCGCGCCGCCGCACCAGACTTATTTGGAGCAATCCGGGAGATTTTACGAGACCGTACATTCGACCTCGTTGTTCATCCATGGCCTTCTGATTTCCGTAAGTTACTCCTCGCCGTTCTGTCTCGCAATTCTGATCCTTTTTTCTTGTCTAATAGACCCGCTCTATCGCTCCATGCTACGATCTGCTATGCACGTCGCGCTCCATCTCATGTGTGTTATGATTTCCTTCCTCGCTCCGGTTTTGTCCCCAATTACTCATCCATCTTTTTTCGCTGGGCAGATCCGGTCGAACGACTCCTCACTGATGACTCGCTGTGCGCGTGGCGCACCATGCCGTCTGCGTAAGTTCCTTTTACAGTTTTATCCCCCGTTGTATTTCTAATATGCTTGACAGCTGGATGTTTTCGTACCCCGTTCCCGCACAGGAATTCTGAAATGAGATCGTCATGAGATGACTCACACGACAGCCGCCTCATCGATTTTATGTAGCTGCTTAAGTACAATTGTTTCATGAGCGGTTAGACACTTTCTATTCAATATGCCGTACTGTTTAGCCCTCGGTTGCTGGTCTTTCGCTAGGTATAAAGTAGTCGCCCGTTGTGCGTTTATTTATCCACATATCATCGAAATCTACGACATCTTCTCTCGTTACACCATCGCATGCCATCTCTGACCATCCCCGCTGCTCTCCTCCAGTTAACGGTGGAGGGTGTCCCCTGGGACTACCCCGCCTGGCAAGAGGCGACAGGCGTCTATCACGGCCTTTTTTCTGACGATCCCGGACATCTTCCCAAAGGATGGACGAAACAAGACGCGTCCGACATCAGATCCTTTATTTCTCGTTATTGCGCTCTCGATTCCGAGGAGAAGAAGGCGACCTTTCTCTCTGAGAAACGCGGCACTGTTCTACCCGGTCGTAAAAAATGGCAAAACTGGGTCAATTCTATCTGGCGCTCCTCTGGACTGCAGGACAAGATCATCTCCGTATTCAATGCGCGTAATTGTCATCCGCTTACTCTTTGGCTCGCAGCTCCGAAGTCGAAGGTCGAAAACCCAAAGAATGCGAAGGACCGCAGAATGTGGCCTGCGGGTGGGACATGGATTCCCTCCTGCCTGAACGACATCGCCATCGAGATCTACGGCGACGAATGCCTGAATGAATTGGACCATCTCCCTGAAGAATATCGTCCTGCTACTCAGGCAATTGTCCAGCGTACTTGGACTGGCTTGACTCGCCGCCTTCATCGCGCCTACATACGAGCCGCGGCTTTGGAGGAGGAGGCGACGAAGTCGTTTAACGGTAGGCTTATTCATGTCCTTCTTTGATGATATACTTTACTTATATATCTCTCTATCACAGCCCTCACTGACCAAACTCTTGACGAGGCAGCTATCACTGCAGTCATCCGTGCTGTTGCGAAATGGCGCAACGTTGTCGAAGTTTTGAAAACGAAAGAAAATCTTGATAAAATCGAACGAATGGAAATCGAGTTGAACTCGATGATGGAAGAACTCGGGGCGGACGTTGGTGAGGAGAAGAAAAACAGGAAGAATACGAAATCTCCCGCACCTCGTATGTAACATATTCCTTTCGTTATGATAATCTCGACGTGCTGACCAAATGCCTCAAGGTTTATCCTCTGTGTCTAACGATATGTTGAGGACTCTTGCGACGGAGGAAGCTATACAGGACGTTATTGCTTTATATCACGAATTTTTCAACAATCCCTCTAATGAGATCGACGATGTCCCTGTGATCGATAGGCAGGCATCCAAAATTCCTTTCGGCGACTTAGTCGATGATGCTGACCTTGGGACTGAGTACGAGGCAGACAAGTCACGCGCCGAGCTTTCCTCGAATCTTGGATTCGTTCAGGAACTCCCCCTTCTGTTCAACAACTATCGTCATACCGCTGGCGTTAACCGTTGGGTGGTCCCGGATATTTTTACGTTTGATGACCCCACCAACCCACCGCCTGAAGTCAGGAACTTGGAACTGCATTGGCATCAGTTAGCCGGTGTGCATGCAATTTTGCGCGCATGTTTCACCGAAACGCCAATCCCTGGTCACTGCACTGGGATGCTAATCGCTGACGAAGTTGGTCTCGGGAAAACGTATCAAACTGCGACCGTCATCGCCTGCCTCGCCGACGCTGCCATCAGGAAGAGAGAACATTTACGATTACCACCTTTATTGGGTGAGATTTATCAAATTACGCTTATTCGCAACATTTCATTACTCATTCTTTCTCTAGAATCTCGTCCATATCTCGCCGGTAAAAAGGATATACCATCTCTTCCTCATCTCATCCTCGTTCCCGGTACTTTGACCACACAATGGCTAGACGAGCTTCGCATCACTTTTCAACCCGGAGGAGTGGATATATTTGTGTACCCCACTGCGCAGGCTGATCGCCTTGCTTTCTGGGACGCGAATTCAGCCTTTTATTTATCGAAACAGCCTTCCTCCAGTAAAATTATCATTTCTACGCACTCCGTAAGCACTGCTATATTTCCGTAATATTTACACCGCTGCAATTTCGTCTATAGGCTATGACCAAGGACTACAGCACAGTTTTCCAGCTGCCGAAAGACCAGCTGCCGATCGACAAAGATTCAGACAAAGACGCTGGTCTTCCGTGGAAGATACCACCCTTACGCAAATCTCGCGATATCACGAAGACTTTGTTTGGTCAACGTTACCTATCCGTCAGCATCGACGAAGCGCACAATTTCCGTAATCATGGACCGAAACATCTTGCTGCCCTCGCCATCCTCGAGAGAGCCATCGTACGAGACCCTATGACGGGAAGTCCTTTACAGACATCTACGAAGGTGAGTCACAGATTTCGCGATATATCAATTCTGATGTCAATTCTTCTTTTAGGATCTTGCAGCGATGGGACGCCTCACGGGTATTTCTCATTTTTTTACCCGTACTGCGTACGAAGAGGAAAAAGAAGATATCCGTGCTCTGCGTCGTGCACGTAAAGAGATGCAAGACATCGCCGACGCTACAGATGCCGACGCTGAAGGCGATACGGAACAGGAAGACCTCGTGAAGTCCCTTCAAATTAAAATCGCGCAAAGAATGCAGCGTCAATCAGAAGGACACATTCTACGCCGTACCACCGCCAGTCGTAACGATATGGGTACGGAACTTGTACCCCTTCCGCCTTGCGAAACACACTATGTATACTTGGACCTAACGAAACGTGAACTCGCGATTATTACTGCAAACGGGGAGAATCTAGAGGAAACGTGAGTGGTCCACCTTGAGCCGACGTGTATTCAACAAATTTCACTAACCCCCATCCGTCCAGGATTGGAACCGCCAACCTGTCGCGAAAAATTATCACTCGAGGTTTCTACATAGAATATCGACTTTCTTTGATATTCGCGCGCGTTGATTCAAAGGCGCCACTTCCAAAGATCACAAGCCTCGAGGAGTGGGCTAAAATCAAGTCTACAAAGCTCGATATGGCCGCCCGTCTGTGTCGATACTTTTTATCTCGTGACAATCTTCCTCTTCCAACATTTGCGAATGGTACCATCATCTTTCCTTCCATTCCATCCGCTTCGAAAGGCGAGAAGTTAGTCAAGAACTGTAAAATTGTGGTATTCACCGAGTTTCCTTCAATGATCACCCTTTTTACCAATGTAAGTAGCATTTCTTTCAGCCACGAAACGCGCATGGTAATAAAACATTCCTAGGTCTTTAACCTTTATGGCGTTAAAGTGCTCGCCGTCAATGGAAAAATGCCCTTCGATAAACGCGCATCGGTTATCAAAAAGTTTCGTGAAAGCTCGACTCATCGTGTCCTTGCGTTATCGTCGGTTGGTACCACTGGAATTAATCTTTCATTCTGTCGTATAGTTATTTTCTTGGTATGTGATTATTCCCTGTTATTTCGCTAACGTTCTAATGATCAAATTGATAGGATCAACCATGGAGCTCCCAAGATATCCACCAGATGCGGGGTCGCGTTCACCGTCAGCCCCAAAAACACAAAGTGATTTGTATTCACCTACTCGCTAACGAGACGTCGGACATTATTGTCGATGGAATGGCTCGAGGAAAACGGGATATGATGGAGGCTTTCCTGTCTAAAAAAGATGGTCAAGGTACAATTTTCCATCTCCTGACTTTGTACAACGGCTTATCTTTGAATTTCGAAGATTTATTGAAGCTCTTGGGTGGTGGAGGCAACCTTGACTTGGAATGCTCAGAAGACGAGTCGGAAAAACCGCAAAAGAGGAAACCGTCAAAAACTATCAAGCAACCTGCTGCAGCAACGCGAAAATCAACTCAGTCGAAGGGGAAGGCTAAAGCGTTACCACAACCAGATGAAGATGAGGACGAGGACGAGGAAGCCGAAGTGGAGATCACAATCACCTCGACGCGCGAGCCCATAGAATGTTGCAACGACCTGGGTGACGATTCTCGCATACCACCCGGCACATCCAGACCTGTTCCTCCCAACAAGTCGTCGACAGCAAGGAAGTCGGGCTCCAATTCCACGCAGAAACCATCGGAATCTAAGGCAAAACCATCTGCTAGCGAGTACAACTCGGACGCGCCTCTTCAGCAGAAAGCCATTCGTAAACCGAAGCCCTCTGCTAGCGAGCACGACTCGGACGCGCCTCTTCAGCAGAAAGCTATTCGTAAATCGAAGCCCTCTGCTAGCGAGCGTGACTCGGACGCACCTCCTCAGCAGAAATCTATTCGCAAACCGAAGCCCTCTGCTACCGAGCGTGACTCGGACGCACCTCCTCAGCAGAAATCTATTCGCAAATCGAAGCCCTCTGCTAGCGAGCGTGGCTCGGACGCATATCCTCAGCAGAAAGCTATTCGCAAATCGAAACCCTCTGCTAGCGAGCGTGACTCGGATGCACCTCCTCAGCAGAAAGCTATTCGCAAATCGAAGCCCTCTGCTAGCGAGCACGACTCGGACGCACCTCCTCAGCAGAAATCTATTCGCAAATCGAGGCCCTCTGCTACCGAGCACGACTCGAACGCGCCTCCTCAGCAGAAAGCTATTCGCAAATCAAAACCCTCTGCTAGCGAGCATGGCTCGGACGCATATCCTCAGCAGAAAGCCATTCGCGAACCGAAGCCCTCTGCTAGCAAGCACGACTCGGACATGTCAACGGACGAGGAAGGTGAGGGTTGTGATGAGCGAGCAAAACTCATGCACTGGGACGGGGAGAAGAGGCACGATAACAGCGAAAAGGGGGATGACGGTGAAGATGAAGGCAATGATGACGAGCACGAGGACGATGCGCAAGAGGACGATGAGCACGAGGACGATGCGCACGAGGACGATGAGCACGAGGACGACAACACAAGTGGTGCAAGCATATACGGGGGCAACTACGAAGGTGGCGATGAGAACTCCGAGTTTCCTGATCCGTCTGTGATTTCGTCGTCGAACATGTCGACGCGTCCTTCGTCGAGAGCGTCTGACATTTCGATGCGTGAAGATCACCCCAGTGACTCCTCTATGCGCGACTTCGTTGATGGTGTGTGCGTGTTTTTCTTTCTCCGTCACCATTCGAATGCTTTTTAGATCAATCATTCGACCTCAATATGTTCAACGAACACGAGAATAGCGACAGTAAGTCTATTTGTTGTTTAAAACAAGTTCATTTTTTTGATTTTTGATTAGCTGCTAGAGACCACGCAAGCCAATCTCGAAAGCGTAGCTTCAACGATCTAGGATCGCCCCCTTCGCCCTCTTCCCATCGTGGTCCTCGACGGCGAGTTGGTGACGACTTGACTGACGTGTGCTCTCGACGTGAGTGATTATATCACTGTGACTCTTCATAAATCACCGAGTTGGTTGATAGCTCCCTTGCCGTCATTTACAGAATACTTGAAGAAGAAAGACACAGTTTCCGGTGCGTATTAGCTTCATATCTTCAGATCGGGTTTTGACTTCGTACGACACACACAGAGAATGAGCCTACTTCAATATCGTCCGAACTTCTTCCTGCACTTCCAATCAGTGAGTGCGGTGATTTTTCTTCTTCAATCCAGTTATCAACGGGCTATAAATTCGTCGTAGTTGAAAGCGAAGGTCCTCGGCCTCCGAAGTTCGGCACTATTGAATGGCAGAAAGCGAAAAGTGCGTATAATGTAGAAGAAGTTGCGAGATTTGACTTATTATTCTTACTAGTCGACAAATACCGCATTCGCCCGACGCAAACTGAAGCAACTTCACGGTGTACGTTTCTGATTAAGAATATGGATGCTTAAACTGACCTTTTCATGGCTTTAGCGAAATTAACCAGCATACCTCCATCGAAACCTCGACGCGATGCGATTGACACATTTGAGCGCCTTCAAGGACACCCAAAAGCCTATTCGAAGGCTGTTGCCGGCTCTTCCACCACATCAGGAGCACCGCCCGGTGCCCAAGAGAAGACGAATACAAGAATACCGACTACGTCATCGCGTGCGGGCCCTTCAACGGGCGCAAATTCATCTTCCCGCCTTGCGAGTGAGTTTAAGTTGCTCGTCTATGGATTTCACATTACTAACAGTGTAATAGCTACTTCTACGTCACGCGAAGGTCCTTCAACCGGAGCAAGTTCATCTTCGCGCCCTGCGAGTGAGTTATAATGGCGGAGCCCCCCGGAGGGGGGGCTCATCCGGGGAGGGTGGCCGCCCAGGCGGCAGCACGGCTCTGCACGGGTTGAAATTTGGAGAGGGTTGAGATAGGGTGTGGATGAATTGAATTCCAAAATTTCAAAGCTCAGCTCCCAACAGCACATTATTTGTGTATTCTACATATCACCACGTTGGTTTTTCGCTGACTCCTTTTAGCGCTGTCACATGTTTCTGGATAATGTTGGGATCCTTCAAACTTTTCAAGTGATCCAACAGTGATTTCTTGGTTTGAAAATAGTCCTGAGAGCAGGTGCATTGAAACTGGAGGTTTGGCTGCCGAACATAGCGGACGTCTTTTATGTTCTTTCGGTTCAATTTAAACTTCATTTTGAAAGTCTTGACATGCTCGTCATCATTCGTATTGTTGAAGTGAGTTTGCGCTTTTTCCGCAGTGGAGAATTCTTCATCGCACTCGTAACATTTGAATGGTCCAAGTCGCGGTTTCTGCACTCGACCATCCCCCTGCAGAAATCAACAATAAAAAAAAGGGATGCTAGGAAAATGCCAATGGAACAAACCAAATCATCATCTGTACCACCACTGTACTTTCGCTTCATTGCTTGAGCGTGGAATATCTCTTCGTCAAATAGCTCTTCTGAATTCTCACTACCACCATCAACCTGCCGCATTTCAATCATTGAATATCAGCATCCGATAAATTAAAATACTCACATCAGGATCCAAAGGCGGCTTCGAGGAGGATGCACCATGGTCATCAGACTCCTCATTTTCAAGCATCTAGAAATTTTATTGCGTGAGATCAAGATAAGATCGGACAAATGAAATGCGCACATCAGGAATTGAGTCATTCTGATTAAACGAGTCCAAAGACACCTCCCTTTGCTTTCCCTTTGAGGATTCATGTTTGGAAGTTTGAGTGTCTTGTTCTTCCCAGAAACCGCCATCAGAATCCGCGACTTCCTGGCCTTGAAGCATCTTGTAATTTGCAGTGTGACCAACATATTCTCTAAAAGTCAGATAAATGAAATACGCACATCATTCAAAGGCGCCTCCCTTGGATTTCCCTTTGGCTTCAAGAAGGATTCATTCGCAGAGGATTCAACATCTTGGTTGCCGTAGAAATCATAGTCCAACTCCTCCAGGCCTTCAGCCACCTAGAAATATTGGGTAAGACCAAGATATTCTCTCCAAACAACAAAGGAACAAACGCTAGCTCTTATTTCATTTCTGCAGAGCCGCCGCTTTTTCTGTTTTCGTCCACCTTTGGATGGACTGTTCATTAGAGCAAATTTCTCCGTCAAAGATGTCATTTCTTGGTCTGGAACCATCTAGGGAAGTTTTTGGCATCATATAATTTTGAGAACATGATTTTAAGAATGTACCTGATGTTGGTTCTTTCGAGTATTATCCTTAAACTTAAAGTAAGGAAATGCATTTGGAACAAAATAAAAGACACACCTCCAAGCCATTTGTGAGCGAAAAGATCAACTTTCTGAGAGAGCCTAATTCATTCAGAATTTCTTGGTTGGTTTGTAGGAGCATCTCGTTCACTTTCTGCTGCTCATCCAGCTTTGAACCTATGGAAGTGATCTTATCTCTGTACTGCTGTTCAGTAAAACCAGAGAGTTTATCCAGAATTGACTTCCGATAGCTGGAAGACCTCTCAAGGCTGGGAACTTCACTGTCAAACCCCCAGAGTTGGTGAACCTGTTGGGAGAATTCAAGACTATCGTGGCAGAATCTGTGCGTCAAGTGATGAAAGCAATCAGATGTGCGGCTGTAAATTCTATCCCCCGTGTCTTGCGAGTGTCCCAATTGATGATCTGGGATAGATACACCAGAGACCTGGGACATTCCTATACCAAAGTGAGCAACTATTGCAGGCATAATGTGTCGGAATCGCTGGAGGTTGATGTGGCGATTCATTGTCCTTTCGAATTGATCGGAGAGTGCATCCGACAGCATCTGGCTTGTCCACCGTTTCCCATGCGAGGTAAAGAAGTAAATGGCCCAATCAGTGGTGATCTCAGGCGATATTTCGCACACAATCCACCGTTCCACATCAGCCACAAAAAAGAAGAATTTTTGGATCAGAATCGAGAGAGCCGGGGGAAGGAAATGGAGGGTAACATTGTCCCTTCCGGTGTTTGCGGAAGTCTTGTTATACAAACCAAGCATAGCAAGATGATCGTACATGGAATAGAAGTTCCGCATTCGATTCGTAACGTTAGCTATCTTGAGTCGAATGTACTCGGTTCCGCGCATGGTGCCGGCCAGGCAGTGAAGAAGGAAAAATATCAGGCGCTTGAAGTGCCCCACTTTATCCAGGTATTGAGTCGCTTCCCACCTGCAAAGCTTGAGTTTGTCATTGATGTTATCAAAGAACCCGTTGCGCAGGTCATCCAAGTCCATCATATGTCGCATCAGTGTCCAATTTTCATCCCGCTCAGCGCCAAGAATTCCATAGCCTGGTGTACTGTTGGAAGTGTCATCAGCCACGCTCTGGGAAAAGATCTTGCCACCAAGCTGATCATCGCTGAGCCCAAAAAGCAGGTCATCACTAAGCAGCTTCGCGGCCTCGTCATACGTTTTATGGATAGAGGCAGCAAAGTCTTCAACATCCATGCGCTGGTCTTTATAATCGAATTTTGTCCCAAAACGACTAGAGAACCGGATGTCTGGAGGTGCAACATAGTTTAGAGCATCGTGATATGCTAGGCGGTGATAGGTGCGGATCGATGCAAAAGCATTATGTCCAGTTGGATTAAGCCACTTTTTAAGCTTGTTGAATACTCTAAAAATAGAAAGCAGAGAGTTCAATTAGTTGCAAGTTAATAAAATGCAGAAAAGCACAATCTTACGATACTGATTCATCCCCTGACGCGATGCACTTGCGCAAGATGGTGAAAAGTGCGGCGTACTGTAGTTTCGAAAATGTGTTTGACATAGCCAGTGAGCTGCGGAAGGTGCCATTCTTGTCAATACCTCTAGAAATGAGGTACACTTCAACGGGAGCATAGTAGGGATTCGAGGCAGTTTTGGTTGACTGAGATATAAAAACCTGCAAGATAGCATCAGAAAATTTATCAAGGAGGTCGGTGTCATCAACTGGGGGATTTTGCTGGAGAAGGGAATAAAGGTTGTCCAGTGAAGTTTGTTGTTCTTTGGAAAATAGTATGGGGTACTCTTTGCTGCCATCGCCCAAGATATTGGTAGAGTTTATACTACCATCTTCATCATCGTCCAGGTCATCCCACACTTCTTCCTCCCAATCATCGATTGTGTTACCTCCGACTTTGTCTGCATCTTCATCTTCATCTTCTTCATCATCATCTTCTGCATATGCTGTTCCTCCACTTGTCGACCTTCTACTGGAGGTAGTAGGTTCAATTGAGGATTGAAGATTGACAGTAGGATTGACGGAATGAGTAACAGATACAGCTCCACATTGCCTCCTCCGCCGAAGCAACATTGCAACAAAACGGACTGCCTCTGTTGCATAGGCCTGCACAGTCTCATCAGCTGTCAAAACTGTGAACGGTTTTCTGCAATAATATATGTAAGGGACAAAGTACTTTTTTGAAGTCGCACTTACTTCTTTGTCTTATATTCTGTGAGGCCGTTTAGGATTGCATGCGGAATTTGTGTGATGGGAGGAAGAGACTCGAGTAACTTTCTGCCTAATGGGAGTAGGCGGCCATAGATCTCTTCATCCTTAGAAGGTACCATAACAAGATCAACCATCTTCTTCCGCGAGTATCCAGAGACCGCTTCTGTCCACTTTGTCTTCGCCAAAAAGGGAGGCAAGTCAAACTCCTTAGCCCTAGCCGATGCTGAGTCAATGGGACAGAGAGGAGCGCCGTTCTTCAGGTACTCTGGCATGGATGAAAGAAACTCTTTGAAGTAAGAACTGGAATCTGGTTGGACTTGTGGATAAACGCGGAATGAAGTTCGAAGGCCATACTTTCCAGTTGAGTCGCCAAATCGCTGGACACGACATTTTTCAGCATATTTCTTCCAACCATCAGCTGAAGGCTTTAGTATCATGTATTTTGAGTTACACGGTCCTATGTAGGTAGCTATATGCTTCCGGACAGTGTCATGTAGCTCAGAGGCATAGTCGTGGCAAAGGGTACAAATCCAGCCAGCCACCTCCCTTCTGAGCCATGAGTATGGACTAATGATTGACCGTGGAGGAGGTCGCTCGATTGTGTTGGCAAGAGTCAGAGTTTCTAGATATCTCCAGAGTTCATTGCGAATCGGTTCATCAATGCTAGATCCTGCTGAAGCGTGTACAAGTTTAGACTCCCTGAAATGGTTGAGTATGTGGTTGTGAAAATTTCCCGGAGAAAAGAGGACAACACGACAATCAACACAAACGATGCACCTCAGCACCGTATGATATGCTAGCGATCTGAGTGGGTTGACCTGAAGTGTAATGTCCGTCGGCTGTTTGTATGGGATGAGTGATTCGTGCTCGATATTCGCATTTGCCATTGTATTCGTAATCGATGGCTGCACAGATATCAGTCACATAGACCTTTTATATCTATCGGAAACTCACGAAGGGCACGTTTTGACCAATTGATCAACTCTGGTACGCAAATTGGCGTATCTGTTTACCACTGCTGTTAGCTCTTGCTTCGTCCGAGGTGAATGAGTCAAAGAGAGTTGGTGTTTATTGTCTGCTGCATGAGTCGTGTTTTCCACATGTCGTGGACAACACGCGCCAATCTCGGTAAACAGCGGTGCACCGGTCCGCATGCAGATTTAACCAATTTCCGTGATTGGGCTGCGCAGAGGCTCATTCGGCGTGTCAGATAAAAACTACGTTCGCAGGAATAAACAATAAGTAAAAGATATTTAGCTAAAGCAATTTATTCGCTGCAGCGGCGCTACAATTATCAATATCAAGCGCAACAGTGCTACGCAGAGTTACCGGCGATAAATATATCGCCTCTCTTTGTTGTTGTACCGCGCTTTTGTGTTCTCGATATATTTCTGCATACCGCACCTTTATATTTTCGTTACAATACGCTGTCTTCAGGCAAAGGTGCGGCGCGCATAAGTGTAGTTTCTCACGCACACCAAGTAACGTCCCGCCCCCTTCAATCCCAACGACCATCGTCCCATCACGTCCCACCATCCAAGCGAGCTTACTCGCATCCAATCCACATGCCCACGCATCCGTTATTCATCCACTAGGCCCCCTTAACCTTCGACTTCTGCATCCTTGGACCCGTACGCGTCGAACACGAATAGAAGGTACTCGCCTCTAGTACGGAATTGTACACGCTCGAAGGTCAGATTGACGCGCTCGAAGAAGTTATCGCTACGTGTATACAACATCTGGAAAGTGAATCGGACAAGAGGTAGCGATCCCTTTGACCACCCTAGTCACCCCACACATCAGTAACATGCGTCGAATAAAAAGAACGCATGTATCAACTCACAATGACACGTATACGCGGCGCTCACATCGTCACAGGCTCGCCACATCCGTTCACGAGTACACCTCCTGACCCAGCCTGCTCCTTCCATCGTCGAAACACTCCACGCGAGCCCTCGACACACGGCGCCACGCACCACGGCGCTTTGATCGATTCCGAAGCTTATAATGCATCTACGAGACAAGGTCAGCATCGGAGTCGCTAGGTCATGACTTACCTGATGATCGTAGGGCCGCCTCTCACTCGACGCCGCCGCCGCCGACGAAATCAACATGCAGGGGGCTGGCTGAACGGTTTGGGGTCCATGTAGGGCGGCCCTCTCGATGCCAGTATCGATGCTGGACGGGCGGTCGATGGTGCGGCGTGCACGGCTATTTTTTCACGTATTGGGTGAGTTCTCCCTTTGGCTCGACGTACTAGGCGGCTCTGACGATGTCTAGACACGTCTGCAACAATAGAACGATAAGGTGAGCTCTAAAACTCGATTAATACCCACTTACCTCGTTGTTTAGACTTCGTTCTCGGCGTCGAGCCATGTAACATGTCTGCGAGACAAGGTAAGCGCTCAATACGATAGTCTACAACTTACTCACTGTTTATAGAGCTCCACCCGCTCGAGAAGGCCGCCCACGACGAATTCGAACCGCAGGAGGGCGGCTATACGGCCTGTGACGTGTACAGGACCGCCCTATTCACGCTAGGATCGATGAGGGACGGGTGGGCAATGGTGCAGCGCACACGGCGAACTTTTGGCGTCCAAAGTAAGTTCTTCCTTTATGTGGACGTCCTGGGCAGCGCTGACGATGCCGAGATGATGTAGGATACGTCTATGATGACGAAACGATAAGGTGAGCTCGTATATGTGATATATTGACTTGATACTAACTTACCTTGGTGTTTCGCCTTCGTTCTCGTTGTCTGGCGGCGTTCTCGCATCGTATGCGGTCCTACTCGATGCCTGCGACGTCCAGAATCGATTCGACCCCGAGGCGAGTGCGTACTGGCATCCGTTTGTCCGTATTCGATCATTGATGTCGATTCGAACGAAATAGAAGTCTGGGTTATAAGGTTAGCTTTAAATTTTGATTTCGACGGTCAAACGACTCACCTAGAACCTCATAGAGTCCTTGGTACTCGCCCCACACCGTCTGTGCCCTCGGTAGGTGTTTAGGTTAGCATTACTGACTTTATTTCGTTGTTAATGACGTCCTGCAGGTCCACATGTTGAGGCAACGCGAAGACGAAACAAGAAGACGAAAACTTGCCTTGTACGTCGCCATTTCGCCCTCAAATTGTCGCCGTCATTGTCCTTCACATCCACCGTGCGTTTAAATGGTAAGTTTCGACTTTTGTTGTATGTATATGAGCTCAATGGGTCTGTAGACGCATAGGCATTGCATACACGGCGAGGGAAGGCGCTGCGGGTCACAATCAGTGAGTATAAATGATAATGCGGCTGTGAAATGCTCACATACCGTGCACAGACACATGCTATCCCTTCCATCGATCCTCGATCGCCTGAGATCGGCGGCCATCGCGTGTGTGAGGTGGTGGCGGGATGAAAAGAAAGGGTGGGAAACGCCCATCTTTTCTTCATTGCATGCCCTTCATTCCCACTCTTCCTCCTCTTTAGTGCTCCCTTCTCCCGCTCTCCTCCTCTTCATCGTCCGAGCATCTGCTGGGGAGCATTCCTCTTGCCGCTCTTGCTCTCTGGTCATCGTCGTTGTCGGTGCTGGCGCCTGACTGGGACAATGACCAGAGAACATGAGCTGCGCGGTGTTGCCTGTGCATGGTGGATGGGTTGTTGGGATGCTCGTACTTGGCAGCGTTGGTACGTTGAGTTCTTTGTATCATTGCGATCATTGTCACTGACCTTCTGAAGGCTTGCTCATAGGCTACTCGTATCACCTCTCTCGAGGCGTTCTCTTGATTTCCTACGGTGCGCATCAATGTCAAATTAATATCATTCACTTATCGCATTTGTTTTTAGGAACATCGCCTACGCTACCCGCACCATCGCTCTTGACGTGGGTTTTCGATGCCCTAGGTGTGTATCAATGAGCTATTCATGGTGTATCCATCACTGACCTCTGTGCCGGCGAACACGACTTCTCCGACGTGTCATGAATGGGTATCCCCACTCGGATCCTCGCATCAGCCACCTGTATCTGGTCTGTTACATGAAGGATGGCACCGGCTCCCAGTGATGCGTCGTTTCGATGGCCTAGGTATGTGTCAGGATGTTGATTACGCTGTATCTGTCACCAACCTCTTTAAATCCGTAGCAGCGCACACGACTCGGACGCACTATGCCTCACAGTACAAACCCGCTCGATTTTTTGCACCTCCCACTGCATCCGAGCTATTCCACAGACCACACGGGTGGGACAGCAATGACATCGACATCGTCGATGGAGATGGAGATGGAGGGTGACCGAGGTTGAGGGTTGGACAACCGGTGAGCATTGAGTTCATGCATCCCCTCTATATCCCATACTGTCGTCGTCTTCGCTGACTAGGTACATGTCAGCGCTGTTATGCTCGAATCCAAAAATCGTGCCCGTGCACTTCCTATAAGCATCCACAGTGTTTTCAACACTGTTTCCTTGGTGCGTATCTTCTCGAATCCGCACAACATCAGTGACGATCTGGCTAGGAACTGGCCATGCTTTCGATCCGCGCAGGCACCGAGGAGGGATTTGTGGAGGATCGATGGGAATTGCATGGGACGTCGTGGGAGGGGCGGAGGCGGGATGTGATTAATCTGAGGGGTAGCACCTCCCTCCCTTCGTGGCGCCCTCCCCTACGTCTCTCGACGACGATGACCTCGCCACTCCCTAACGACAACATCTACGTGTACGCCTGCTCGCCGGAAGCCCAAATATCAAATTTTGAAAGCGTTCGTCTGATAGGATCGCGGGGAATTGCGCGCACAGTGCGAGAAGGGATGCGATTTGGCAAAGGGGCGAGGTCCTGTCCATGGTATGTTCTGCGTTCGCTGTCAGAACTTGATTCACTGACGGAATAACAGTCAAACCTACCTCGTCCATCCCTCACAGACACTTCCATGGGGACATCCGCTCGCCGGACGCCCAAATATCAACTTTGCGAACCCATACCCTTCTGCTTGCTATGTCCATAGTATGTGCTTCAAATCGACATCAGAACTCGATATATTGACTGAATTATAGTCAAACTTACCTCGTCTAGCCGTGGTCAAGGTGCCACCATGAGACAGTGTTCGCCGGACACACGAAAATCGAATATGCGAATGCACGTCGTGTCCACGGTATGTGCTTCAAATTAATGTCAGGGATCGATTTGTCGAATGGATAACAGTTGAACCTACCTCCTTAGCCTTACAGTGAACAGATTTTCAAGCGCCTCCGTACTGCTGCTCGCCGGACGTCCGAATATCGAGTTGGTTAGGGATTGGGACCGGTTCTAGCTTCTAAGTACGTGCTGCGAAGGGATATCAGCGCTACGTATATCATATAACCATTAATCAGACGTACTAGGTCCACGCTGCGAAACAGCGCTTGGCGGATGGCCAGAAATCAACTTTTCATCCTTGTCACGACATTGTATGGGTCGGCATGCATGATGGCCGAGTGTGGTGCAGTTGCTCACTGGATCTTGGGAGGTGGGGGAGTTGATGACATGCATTGAGGGTAATGTAGTGGTATGTATTCTGTGAATGTAACTAAGTATTCTTCCAATAAAATTGATTTCTAAAACATACCCGAGTGATAGGATGTGATGAATGTGACTGTTCATCGTCCTACAACATGAAGACTGGTCAGTGCAGGATATAAAGAATGAAACAACACACGTACCTCGTATGGACATCATACAATGAAAGATTTCAAGTTGTTCATTGAGTACGAATGCTGGAGGCAAGTGCAGCGCTCACCAGTTCTCCTTGATTGTTGCGTTTCTGCTAATTGGTCAAGTTTTAGGCGCCTCTCTACGCTACCAGGTAAAAGTGTCCCTGCATTCTGTGTCGGACGTTGGAACTCGCACAGAAGTGGATGGCCGTTCCAAGTAATGAGTATCTCAAATTCATGTAACTAGAATTGCCAATGCACATCTTTCATATCTTTCTATAAAATGAATTTATTTCAAAATTTGAGCCTTGCACCAATCAAGCATTATATAGAATTACCTACGTGCAGGAGAAGAATCAAGATTCAAATACGAGAAGACAAACGGTGGACGGCGCGTCCAGGACGCGAGCTCGCTTAGACACGCGAACACTGCTGGGGCTGAATGCTTTTTCGGCCCAGAAAAGTAATCTCGGAGAATGTTACGTTACTTTTTCAAAAATAAAAAGCTAAACTTTTCTGTATCGAGAAAGTAGAGGAATATATAAACTTTTTGAACCTATTTTCTGCTCGAAAATGATACCTTTTTATCATACTTTTGCTTCCAAAAATAGCAACCGCCTGCCAAAATCAGGCTCAAAAACGTCCGTAAACAGAAAAGAGTGAAGAAAATGAATAGTTTTTTGATCTGGAGAAGCAATGAAAAAGTTTGTATAATTTATTACTTTTCCAGCGCAGAAAAGTTAAGCTTTTTGTATTTGAAAAAGTAGCGAAACATTCTCCGAAATTACTTTTTAGGGCCAAAAAAGTATTCAGCCCCAGCAGTGGA
>MU155496.1:0-29806 GCA_015484465.1 Pholiota conissans
AGCATTCCATCAGATTCACGCGTTCGCGTTCGCGTTCACGTTCTGCACATCTCGACGCTCCCGCATCCTTCAAGTTTCTCGCACTCCTTCGACACCCATCAGCCGCCACCAGTTCCAACCCCCTCTTCATCATTCTATCATGTCAATTCTCACTGTAGATATTCATTTTGTAACCAATTACTTTGAACAGATTTTTGATTTTCCTACCCGTTCTCTCCATCAACTTGAGGATGTTTGCAGAAGACGACAACCCGCCCATTCCCTTTGTCAACTCGAAGATGTCTGCCGATGATGATAACCAATCCGTCTCTATTACCGAAGCGCTAACAAATCCCATTCAGAACCCGGCCAGACTCGGAAACGCAACCCTGCACTGGCACGCATCAACCTGCACGCAGCAGCAACTCAGCACACCTCAACTGTGCTTCAAAGCCTCCTCTTGATTCCGCCCTCCTTCTTCGTTCGAAGTGCGGGTACAGGCGACGTCCTGTTGTCAGAAAATGTAAGTCGTTCACTGTGTTCAACCTACACAAATGATAATCATGTCTGTAGGACTCGGAAGTCGGTCGATGATGTCGCTGCACCAGAACAATGGCGAGAAAAAATGAGGCGCACTCTTCGTGATCTCCAACTTCACCATGAAGATTTAAACCAAAAGATGAGGAATGTTCTACACGACCTTCAAGTCAATCAAGATGACTTTGTCCTTCCGCACTGTCTTCCTCAACCTCAACCAGAATCATCTAATGCGGGTTTGACAGGCTATGTGGAACGAATAAGGGCGAGGACACGTTCGACTAACCGCAATTCTCGCACAGAGGACCTCCAGGGGTCTCCGAAACGACGCCACTCTTTCCATGCAGGCGATGAAGATGCTTTGTCGAAAGGCAAAATGAAGGTAAGCACAATAAATATGTAGCTTCCATTCGAATCATTTTGCCAACTTACTCTTTTTCAAAGACGCCAGCTCTTTATCCACAACCTTCCTTCCCGCATTCGCCAATCCAGACCGCTTCCGAGTATTATTCTGCTATGCATTCAACACTTCCGACGCAACACCAGCACCTGCCAAAGTCAACCTCAACTGCAGGTTCATCATTGCACCATGATCCAACGGATCAGCACCCAAATGCAAGATCTCTGGGCCAATTACGTCGCTGGGCCAAAATTCGTCTTGAGAAACAAGCTCTCAATACAGGCGTCGCTTTCGAGTTACCCTCGGAAGCTGAACCGAATCGGTCGAATGCCAGATCTGTTGGACAACTACATCGAAGGATGCGAGAAGACTTGCACAATTTTTCCAAATCTGCGAAAGAGAACATCCAGCCTCTCGAGCAGTCAAAGTTCGCAATCAATCCTCTTCCTACCCCTCCGATGACTCAAACACAAAGTGATTCCAGTTCGTCTATTTATTTTCTTCAATGTTCCGACCTAACTCTCTGAAAAATTCCATAGCTTCCCAAGAAATCACACCGACTATTCCGTCTCTACGTCAATATCTTGGGCCTTCCAGGATAGATGATGTCTCATCACCTTCTTCTATGAATGTCTTGGATTATCCAGGGCATGTCACCCCACCCCCAATGCAGACCGTACTCAAACCTGGGCGCGCAATGCAATCATTGCTGCTGGATGTAACTGATTCGGAAAGCTCGAATTCTGACTCGGAACGCAAGCTGCCATTCGCTCATAATCAACCCCACACGTCGACAGCAGCGCACAAAAATGTCTTGACCAACCATATCCACGCAACGATATCTAAGAGCAATGGTAAGATCTATAACATATCAAATCATGATTCCATCTGATAATATGCTGCACGTTAGCGCAATTGGCCTCGAATCGATCAACCAACCCATCAAAGCATCCAACACCAAAAAAGCTTTTCCTTGCAGCTCGGAAACCCTATCAGGAACCCGACGAACGTCACGACCTAGGCCTCATGAACTTGCCATGCGGTCACTGTGGTGCTCTGCACTGGCTCGCTGAGAAACTCGCCAACAGCTCCAACAAGAATCCACGATTTTCGCAATGCTGCATGGAGGGAAAAATTCTCCTTTCCATCATCGAATCACCACCTGAACCTCTTCGCAACCTCCTAACCTCAATGGATCCAAAGTCGGCATTATTCCGTGACGATATGTGGAAATATAATCGCGCTTTTGCATTTACATCGCTCGGTGTCTCAGAAGATGACACTATCAATTGGACACAACCTGATGAGCATGGCCACTCTAGACCCAAAGGTCCGCCTGTCTTTCGCATTTGCAAGGAGCTTTATCATCGATCGGGTGCCTTGCTTCCTGATGAAGGCAAAATTGCAATTTATTCGCAGCTCTATATCTACGAACCTCGGGCTGCTTTAGAAACTCGAGCGAAAAATAATCCCACACTTGATCCTGTTATCCTCCGCGATCTCCAAGCAATGTTGCTTGAATATCATCAGTATGTGCCAGTCTACCAACATGCATATGAGATCTTGCGAAATTACAACGACGACGACGATGTCGATATTCGGTTGCGTGTCATGCCCGGTTTGGACCGACATCGATATAACCTTCCCACTGCTGATGAAGTTGCCGTTATTTTGCCCGACAACCCATCAAAGGAACCTCGCGACATTGTGCTGCGTCTTCGATCAGGCCCATTGCGACGTATCAGTGATCTACACCCAGCATATGTTCCACTGCAATACCCTCTCCTTTTCCCTCGAGGTGAGAATGGTTGGCATCCAATGATGAAGCTTAGCGAGACTGTTGACCAACAGACAAACCGTCTTGAACAACGACATTCTCGACAGCAGGAAAGGCGAGATGTTGGAATCGTAGTTCCAGATGACTGCTCAAATGGCTCGAAGCGACTCACCTTGACAAGCTATGTGGCGTATCGTTTGCATTACCGTCCCAACAATTTCAACCTTCTTCTCCGTGGAGGTCGTCTCTATACACATTATTTAGTTGATATGTTCGCAACAGCTGATCAGCAAAGAATATCATTCATTCTCCAGAATCAACCAACTATTCGAGCCGCACATTTCAGCAATTTGGAAGATGCAGTAGCTGCAGATCCTGATAATGTCGATCTCCGTGAACTTGGTCAACGTATCATTCTCCCATCATCCCATACTGGCAGTCCACGGTATATGAGTCAAGGCTTCCAAGATGCAATGGCGATTGTGCGCTATCATCGCAAGGTGGACATTTTTATGACTGTGACGACTAATCCACACTGGCGTGAAATTCAAAGAGAACTCTTGCCCGGTCAAACAGCCTACGAACGCCCAGAATTGGTTGCACGTGTCTTCCAGCTCAAGAAGAAGGCCATTATGGAATACATTTATAGATACAGCACGTTTGGCCCCGCTGTTGCTTATGTGTACACCATTGAATTCCAAAAACGAGGACTTCCACATATGCACCTCCTCATCTTTCTGAAGGATCCATACAAGCTGCTTTCTCCGGAAGCTGTTGACCAGTGTATCTGGGCCCACTGGCCTGATCCGGAAACTCAACCGCTTCTATTCGAGACTGTCAAACGCAATATGGTGCATGGTCCCTGTGGTGCTGAAAAACCAGATGCTTCGTGCATGGAGCATGGTAAATGCAGCAAAGGCTTTCCAAAGGATTTTCAACCATATACTGCAATGGATGGTCAGGGATACCCTCGATATTATCGCCCTGATGATGGAAGTGTCTACATTGTAGGAAAAAAACACCCTTTTGCAGCAGATAACCGATGGATTGTTCCATATTCCCCATTTTTCTGTGCACTTTTCGACTGTCACATCAACATGGAATGTGTTGCTTCACTTTCCAGCGTAAAATATATATTCAAATATATTCAGAAGGGTTCCGATCGCGCTGCCATTGAGATCAGCCATTTGGATGAAAAGGACAAAAAAAATGAGGTTTTACGTTATTTTATTGGTCGGTATATTGCCCCACCAGAAGCAGCTTGGCGAATACTTCATTTTCCCATTCACGACCAGTCACCCACTGTTATTCGTCTTCAAGTTCATCTCCCAGACCATCAGATGATAGTCTTCAATCCAAATGACACTATAGAGATTGTCTTAGAACGGGGTGCCCACCAGCGTACAACATTGACGGCATTCTTCGAGGCTAATGCAGATGAAGGGTCATTGGGTGAAGAAGCAAGGAGATATACCTATCAGGAATTTCCGCAGCACTTTGTCTATAACACTAACTCGCGAACATGGTCTCTTCGCCTGCTTGGCTTTGCTATTGGACGCATGTACTTTATTAAAGTGACAGCTGGCGAACAATTTTATCTAAGACTCCTCTTGACTGTTGTTAAAGGTCCCAAGTCATTTGAGGATCTTCGTCGTGTTCCAGGAATTGCTGAGCCATTGCCTACATTTTATGCTGCATGCCTTGCACGTGGTTTACTCGAAGATGATGGCGAGTGGCGTATCTGTCTCCAGGAAGCTTCCGAAATGCAAACAGGCACTCGACTTCGCCAACTCTTTGCTACTATTCTTCTGTTTACCGAGATTGCGCAGCCTGAGCTTCTTTGGCATGAATTTCGACCCAATATTTGCGATGACCTTGAACACCGACTCCGTGCTATGGGAATTCAGGAGCCATCTGAAGATGACATCTACGATTATGGTCTCTATCTATTGGACAAAACCCTCAATGATTCCAATCATTCACTTGCTGACTTTCCTTCAATGCCACAATTTCGTGAAGATTGGAACACTCGCTCTGTAAATCCTCTCATTGCTGAACAACTGAACTACAACCGAGACCACGAGCTTGCCAATCTTTCCACATGGCTTCCCACTCTAAATGATGACCAGAAAGAAGCTTATACAAAGATTGTACACGCAGTTGACCATAGCGAGGAGAAAATATTCTTTTTGAATGGACCTGGTGGTACAGGGAAAACATATGTTTACAATATCCTCTGCGCAAAATTGCGAAGCGAGGGCACTATCGTTCTCTGTGTTTCATCATCAGGACTCTCTGCACTCCTAATCCATGGTGGACGAACTGCACATTCCATGTTCAAAATCCCTATTGATAATCTGAATGATACATCAATGTGCAGTATTCCAAAGAATGGACATCTTGCTGATTTAATCCGCGCAACCAAAGTGATTATCTGGGATGAAATCAGTGCGCAGCACCGACATGCAGTTGAGACTGTTGACAGATCTCTGCAAGATATATGTAGCAGCGAACAGCCATTTGCGGGGAAAGTTGTCATATTTGGCGGTGACTTTCTCCAAACTCTGCCTATTGTTCCAAGAGGCTCGCGTCAAGACATCATTGCAGCAACAATCCAAAGCTCCTACCTTTGGAAATATGTTGAAGTACTTCATCTTCAGAAAAATATGCGTCTCCAACAATCAGATAGTGATACCGAAGAATTTGCACAATGGCTTCTTGATGTTGGACATGGACGAAATATGGTTAATGAAAATCAGGTCAAGTTACCATCAACCATGATTGTCAATAATCCTGAGTCGCTCATTAACTGCACATACCCTGGAATTGATTCCACCCTGCCACCTGCTCCCGATTATTTTCTTCGGCGAATGATCCTTGCTCCACGAAATATTGATGTCCGTGACTTGAATGAAAGAATTCTCAATAAAATGGCTGGAGAATCAAAGCAGTATATCAGTGCTGATCAGATTATGTATGAACCTGGTGCAGATCCTGAAGATGACTCTCGGAACATCCCTGTTGAATTTCTGCGAGCAATTGAGTCATCAGGTCTTCCACCAGGTGAACTCAATCTCAAGGATGGTTGCCCTGTTATTCTCCTACGAAACCTTTCACCATCCCATGGACTATGCAATGGCACCCGGATGGTTGTGACTCGGATGAGAGAACGTGTTCTCGAGGTCCGACTGATTGGAGGTGACCATGATGGAGAGATTGCCATGATTCCTCGGATCAGTCTGTCACCGTCACCATCTTCAATCGACATCACCTTTCGTCTTAAGCGCCTTCAGTTTCCATTGCGACTCGCTTTTGCACTCTCAATCAACAAAGCTCAAGGCCAATCAGTCAAACATGTTGGTCTCGATTTGCGAATTCCAGTATTTTCACATGGTCAGCTGTATGTTGCACTTTCCCGAGCAACATCAAGTCAAAATATCAAGATTCTGTTGCCCAATACTGAAAAAGAAAATTCAACAACAAATGTAGTGTACAAGGAGGTACTTCTTTAGTTCACACTAGCCAACTTTGCGGATATATTTGATGTTCTGGATTGTAATTTGTGAACAATAAATACCAGCCACAGGCATTCTAACTTATAAGAGTGAAATTGGATCTGATTCAGACATCTTGGAATTACGAACAGAATTTTGCAGTTCAAAAGAACGAGAAACAATCGTTAAAAATAGTACATATTATCTATACACAAAATTACCTTCACGTAGAATTGAACTCCTGACTTCGGAGACCCACCTACCAACATTATTTCACAGCCTTTCGATCGTAACCACTCAGCCAAGACTTTATACATTTTCTAATTAAATTGAGGCTATAGGCCTACCGCGGCTGTGAATCCAGACTTTGGCCAGAGTTATGGAAATCATTTTGATGACTCATACATTTCCGAGCCCGCAACGCGACTTGGACGCGACTTGGACGCGACTTGGACGCGAGATGTTCTCGGTCTCTGGCAGAACAAGACCTTCCACCTATAAAATCCACTCTTTTTGGTGCATCCCAACCCCCAATCCTAAGAACTTCATACCTTTTTGCAATAACTTCATGAAAAACATATCCAACTCTCATCCTGAGTCAGCATCAGGCCTTGCTACTATGGTCGGCATCGCAGCACTTGCAAATCCACGCAGGGCTGCTGACTCGCCAAAGTCTATCATCCTTGATGTCGAAATCTATATAGGTGCTGATCATTGTCAATCGTTGATCGGTGCCCTGCGTTTTTTCAATAAAGACGACATGGACTTCACTGAAGAACCAAGTCTATATCTGATTTATACTACAGTAAGCTTTCTTCTATCTCCTCGCTGCTCATCAATAATCTTAACTTGGACCAGTTTGCATGTCTGGAAGATGGTATTGACGTGCAACCTGTTCTCAATACATGGAAATATAAATTCTTTGGCGATCTGCAATGGGTACGATTGGATTTGTATCATATACTTATAGACAATTAACATGGTCTGTAATGCCAGGTCATTCCCCTTGCACCACCTGTGGATGACTCCGATGATGGTTCCGAGCCAGCCTCTTTCGTCATTGACCCCCGCCACCGTGTATATATACATGTCTCGGGCAAGGCAACTGACTGTCAGAAGGATGCCGGTACCTTCAATTTGGATGTAGAACAGTATATATTTGTTCTGAAAGATGCGAAGAATCATGCCACCAAGTCTGAATCTATCAAACCATTTACTCCAATCTCTTGCATCTTTCCCGACTCTCCACGTTTTCGAAATCGGAAACCTGTCCCCTATGACAATCATTTCGTATCCATCTCCGGGTTTCTCACAGATGTCGTCTTCACACCCAAAAATGGACTGCCTGCAGTTGAAGACACGGGATCTATTGATCATTTTACTGTTACTGTCGAGCACATCGCATTCTTGGGTCAAGTCAATTCAAAATCTAACTCTAGCTCCATCATTCCGAATACCCTGGATGGTAAAGTGTTGTATATTTTTGACCATTTATGTTTCTAATGTCTAATTATCCAGCATTGTCGAAGACTGAACCGAAGATGGCCCGTATAGGTGGTCTCATCAACTATGACTCACACGGTAAGAAACGCACATTTCCGTCTTCCACTCAGCCCATGTCAGATGAGCCCGCATCCAAACGACAACACCAAGACAAGCCTGCTGCGGAAATGAAATAGATACTTAATTAACGTTCTACTTACTGTCCATCCGATGTGTATTTTTATTGAATATGTACCTTTGTATTTGGACTATTGCATGACCACCGTGCGAAGCACGGTGAACCGCTAGTTCTATCTCACTCACAGCATCGTCGCCATCGCTTGCTTTCCCACCTGTCTCACTCACGCAAAGGAGATAGTCCAGAATGGACAAAAAGGGATGGGCAAGGATAAGTGAAAGGATGAAGGGAGGAAGGAGGGCAACAATGATGGCAGGTGATGAGCAAAGGTGGACAACAACAACGGTGGCGGCAGGCAATGAGTGAGGCTGGACAATGACAATGATGACAACAGGTGATGACAATGGCAGGCGATGAGCGAGGCCAGATGAATGAGGCTGAACAGACGGCTAGGTGGGGACAGAGGGGAATGGGTGAGGGAGGACAATATTCATCCTCCCTCCCTTCCACCATCTACTGCCTTGCCTTGCCTGCTTTTTCATCCAAGGATATTGATGTTCGACCATGGAAGGCGGCTGATGATTCCCAACAGCAAACAGCAAGTGATTATCAAAAGCAGATAATGACTGGATGACAGTGGGATGAAGGAAGGGGAGCAAGGCAGTGGGCATGAGTAAAGATGGCTGTTCGCAGGTCGACAACATTGACATCTTGTTCCACAGGACAAGAGGGACAATGGGTGAGAATGGGAGGAAGATGGGAGGACAGCTGGCAGACAAGAGCAGGTGCTCTCATCTTCATTTTTGTCTCATTCCTTGCTTAAGATGAGGGTGAGCGACTGAGGAGGAATGGATGAGGACACAAGAAGGATGAGCAGACAGATGTAGTCACCATCTCTCTCATCCTCTTTGGTCTCTTATTCTTTGGCTTATTCTTGCTTGCCTTCGAGTACACGTACTGCTGTTTCCCTGTAATTAGGTACTTCATATTATGTAGACCTGTAATATATCAATTTCTGAATTGAAAGATATCTTATAGGCGAAATTGACAAAAACAGAAAATTCTTCCCAAAGCAGTAATGGCTCTGAGCGTCATCCAGATGCTCGCTTGTGCATTCACCTTTTTCTGCTTGTTTTCCTCCATTCTTTTTGCTTTTATTCATTATGTATTATTAGTAGAATACATTCACATAATAAAACATTGAATTATGCAAGGAAAAAGAAGGATGTGCAATGATGCTATTTTTGGAACATCATCCAAAGGCATCCTCCTGCATCCACCCTGCCACCCCCTCCCTGCCCCCTGCAAATGGATGTAAAAAATCCTATTATATTCCTACTGACGTTCTCCACTTTTTCTGTGCCCAAAAACCCTGCTTGTCGCAAGCTACAGCAAAAATAAGGCCCCGAGCATCATTTCCTGCATTGTTTGTATGTATTAAGCAATGTCCTCAACCCCCGCCCTGTGCTCACTGCACTCTACAGTGAGCGCGCAACCCTGCCACCACTCCCGGCACCCCTGGCAGGGTAGAGCATCATCCCGCTCACCCAGCCATCAAAAAAACACCCCCGCTGCCCCGGCATAGCCTTAGTAATCACTCTGGAGAGCCCTTGGGCAAAATACCACCCCAAATGTATGAGCCACTTGGGCAGTAGGCCAAACTGCATATATGAAACTGGCTTATATATGTGCCCCAGGGGACAATGAGCATCATGCGTGGGGATGTTGAGCACTCAAATAAAGCTTAACATCCCCTGGGAACAATTAGTATTGTGCATGGGGGACATTGAGCACCATTTTAGTGTTAACCATCCCTTAGGAATGATTTCCAACATGCGCAGGGGATGGTAAGTACCATTTTAGTGTTAACTGTCCCTTAGGAATGATGCGTACCATGCACTGGGGATGTTGGGCACTTAAACAAAGCCCAATGTCCCCAGTGCACAATGTGCATCATTCCCTGGGGATGTTGACTGCTAAAACTAGGTTTAACATCCCCAGGGAATGATGCGCACCATGCATTAGGGACATTAACTGCTAAAATTAGGTTCAACATCCCCAGGGAACAATGTGTATCATCCATGGGGCATGGTGAGGGCTACAATGACATTCAACATCCCCTGGGAATGATGTGCACCATGCACGGGGGATGTTAGATGCTAAAATAAGGTTTAATGTCCCTTGGGGATAATGTGTATTGTGCATGGGGGATGTTGGGTGCTTAAACAAAGCCCAATGTCCCCAGGGAATGATGCGCACCATGCATAAGGGATGTTAGCTGCTAAAGCTAGCCTCAATGTCCCCAGGGAACAATGCGTACTATGCATGGGGGATGTTAGATGCTAAAATTAGGTTTAACGTCCCCAGGGAATGATTCACATCATGCACTGGGGATGTTAAATACTAAAATTGGGTTTAACATCTCCAGGGAATAATGTGTATCGTGCACAGGGGATGTTGGGCACTTAAACGAAGCACAATGTCCCCAGGGAATGATGCACATTGTGCACTGGGGATGTTGATTGCTAAAATTAGGTTTAACATCCCCAGGGAATGATGCGCATTGTGCACGGGGGATGGTGAGGGCTAAAATAATGTTCACTGTCCCCCTGGAATAATGCGCATCATTATCTGTGCACTGCTTTAATTTTTTTCTTTCTTTTCTTTTCTATGCTTAATAATGTATTAGCAATGCCATATGTACTGTAAAAGTAATAACACTAGAGCATCCCAGATGAGGGTGCTTATATAATTACCATACTGTTTGACTGTGGTGCATAACCTGCCATAACTGGTGCACTGTGCGTGCCACTGACCAGTGTGTTTGGTGGACTTTGGCCCCCTTCCCTTACCCCTAACAATGATCACTGATATATGTTAATGTTCATTAATGACCTTCATGGTCCTGGGCATACTAACATGAACCCACACATTGTCCAGCACCCACCTTTCATCCAGTCACACATTATAATACTCTGAAGAAGAAAATAAATCAAGCTCTGCATAATGGCATTGTGCAAAACTTGCAAATGACCACAGGATGTGTCACTACATTTCAATCACTGTAGCTATGTGAAATCCAATCTCTGACCTACATCAGTATCTTGCCAATTTAGTTTCCCGTGATTGCACAACTGAGAAAACTATTGAAACTGAGTAAAAACTACGGAAACAAAGAAACTAAAAAACCTATGTACTGTTTTTTCGAAACACCCCCAATAAAATAAATATGGAAACCAGAAAACTTATTAAAAACTGCAAAAACCCAGAAAACTACTATATGTCTACCTTATCCGATCATTAAAAAATCTGTAAATTTCAAAAGAGAGCAATTGTACGTGAAATCATTGAACTTGCCTTAGTGGGCCATTGCTTTGTGTGGCAATACACGACTTTCATTGTCCGTCGTCATCATTATATGTAGTCGCTATCGCTGCAGTCCGTTTCATCATACGTACATATGTCTATTGTTTCATTCATTCATCCATCATACATATATTGTACATCCGTTGTCTATCTGTGGCTTGTCGTCTGCCATCCGTACATTGCTCATAGTCTGGTCACCTTACATTGTATGTCCATTGTCTATTGTAGGTCATTGTCTGTTGGTTGTCTGCTGTGTGCTGCACCTCAGTTGTAGTCCATCGTACACTGTCGTCCATCGCACTTTTGTTGTCCGTTGTAACTTGTATGCTAGCGAAACATTGTGGACCTGTGTCCACTGTGAATGGAGGTGGCAATTGGCACGTACCACAGTGGGCGAGAGGGTGGGCGCGATGGCGGGCAGAGCCAGTGATGGGCTGCTGGGAGAGAATGTGTCAGTGGGGTGGGCTATATGAACCGCACAGAGGCGCACCTGCTGGGTCTCCCGGAGTCCCGCCCTTAATAATTATCCCATTTGTCCATCCAGTGTATGTCTGTCAGTCATCATTGGTTGTCCATCTGTTGTCGTCTGCTGTACATTGTCACTTGTCAGTCATCCACCATCTGCCATCCACTGTTCATCATCGTCCACCATATGTCGAGGGTTTGCCAGTATGCTGCCACCCCAAAGCTTGCATCTGCACACAACTAAACAGTACAAATGTACAGTTTGTTGTATATGTAGACGGTAATTTGGGGCAGCACAACAGTCGGTACTATGTTGTTCGTACTGGTGACACATTAGCAGCGGTGCATGTCAAGGTGATGAGCATTACACTTGCACGACGATGCTCCCAGGTCTCCCTTTCTTTCCCCCTCCATGTTCTGTCATTCTAAGTTGATAATGCGCCCACATCCCTATCAAGCAGGAGAGGAAAGGTGGATGGTGTGGTGGTTTGAAGGACACAGCAGATCATGGGATGCAATTTGATGGGCACACAGCATCGGAAATTGCCAAGCGCAGTCTAGCCCAGGCCCAGACTGCTATGCAAATTATAAATAGATTGAGGTTTTCTGGTTTTTTGGGTTTCTGGTTGCCGAAAACATGAAAACGTGTGAAACCAGCAAAAAACTCCGGAAAATGTGAGAACTTTTTTGTTAACTTGCTGATGTAGCAAGCCTCAATGAGAGTAACAACCACCTGTTTTTCTAACTTTCCACTAGACTCCTTTCTGACAATAAATTGAGGTAGAGTAGGTTAATATAACATTATAGACCACTCCTCCAGAGTTTCAGGCTAATTGAGGAATGAGAGTGTGAGATATTTGAGGCAAATGAAAGGTAGATGCCAACAGTGCTTTTAGGTCTGGTCTGGTCCAGTTTTTTGGTCTAAATTCTGTTGGAATTAGTCAGTTGCATGAGAAAGTGTGGATGCAAGTATGGAAACTCCATAGTAATTGAGTGAGGAATGAAAATACAAAATGTCCCTAAAAACTATGAACAGATTACATGTGCATAAATATGAGCTCTGCAGAAGGCAGACCCAGCATGTGGGAGAGCTGCCAGGTGCATTATGTGCACTACCCTAATCTGCCCACTGATTCCTCCTTCTCCCACAGCATGCATCTGCACGACCACTGCGCTCTGTCCGTGCCCCGCCCTCATCTTCCACGGTATTGTGATGGACTCACCACCTGCCGCGCGTCATGTCATTTTCCACGTCACGACGCGACGATGCTGCGGGAGGGCCCGCCACCTCTCTTCCCTTCCAGCCTGCCCACACATTGTGCCTTCACTTGGATCCACCTGCAGCATGCTGTCTAGCTGCTCCTTTGATAATCTATCAGCTGCCACATCACAATGATGATGATGCTGTGGGTATGCCTGCCTACTCACTCCTTCTACCACAACATGATGCTACAATGCTGCCATGTCACAATGATGTGGCCATACTCCTTTTGCCCATCTGCCTGCCAACCTAAGGTAATGTAATCTTTAGTCATCCTCACATATCATTGTAGATACTGTTAAAACAAATGTATTGCTATCATTTACTCAGGTTGAATAGAGACCTTTGCAATCGTGCAAGGTCCCAATAATCATTCAAACTACGTAAATACAAATGGACTCCACTACAGTATGTAGATAGAAATATAAAAATGAAGATGTTGGAACAAATGCCAGAGCTATCTATATAAGAAAGTGAAAACAAAAAGCACCCAACAGTGCCACAAGTCATCATATGATGCACTTGAATCAATAATTCTAACAGATACATAAACATGTACTGAAATACAGAAATATATATTATTTAAACTACATACATGGTTGAAGTACTAACAGAGACTGGTTCTCAACACCAGAGTCTGCCAGTGGTATGGATACAGTCCTTGTAACAGCAAGGATAGGTGTTTGGATACAGCACTATAATTGCAAGGGCTCTATTCCTGCTGTATTCACTCTGCATGTATCCATTCCCATCCATTCCATGTGCTCTTTTGTACCTAGCCTGCACCTTCCCTCCCCCCCCTGGATCCATAGTGTATCCATGGCACATGTACACAAGAGCTTGGAGCTCCCCCATCACTGTGCACATCTATCACCAAGCTGCAGTTCAGACTGTGGCAATGCGCTTGTTCATGTGCCACTGCATTCTTCTCAGAAGCCGCGGCCAGAACTGCGGCAACACTCCTGCCCACCAGCCTTTCTGATCCACGATCACATCCTCCCCGCCCTCCTTGCCTCCATTTCCAGCATCACATATGTCTATCAAGCTGTGCCCTTAACCATGGCAGTGTAGCTGTTCATATGCCAAATTTGTCACTGCATCCATTTCACATCCATTGCCTCTATTTATGCCATCGTGTTGTGGGGTGACTGCAGCACTCCTGCACACTTTCCAGATCTGCAAATGTGTGCACCCATCCATCCTCACCTTCCTCACATCTATTTTCCCATTCTACGCCTATGTTTATCTTATATTTACCCCTAGTATGACCACCATTTTGAATGTAGCCCCACTCTGCTTTGAAACCATCCCGTGTTCATTGCTACTACAAGGGCATTCTCTATCTTTGCACTATCACATACATCCACAATTTATTAGGCATAAAATAGAAGGTATAAATTACTTATTATGAGTGGTTACTCCTGTGATAATTGCCCTCAAGTGTCAGTCAGACAAATTGTGCAACAGGACATGATGTAAGTGCAAGATCAAATGGAATTTGTGTTTGAAATGAGCACTTATTGGTGCTTAGTCTGACCTTTATTTCTGACATCTAAAGAGGTGTTACAAACTATACCAAATGAAAGACAAAAATTGTTATATTCAATATCCAGCTCAATATACAAATTTTATGCAGCCTTTGAATTCCTATAGGATTTATGTTTTATTTCCACCTCTGTACACGTGGACTGGGTCCGTGGTTGTGTTGCATTGATGGATACACATTTGTAACAAACTCCTCAATGCTTATGGATGGAGACATGAATGTATGTATATGCAAGGGTATGTTACACTGGTTTAGAAACAGTGATATGTAAAGAGTGTAGGAATATGTAATTGGCAGAAATTTTTGGGAAAGTACTGCCACAGTGCACTGCAGATTGAAAAACAGATACAAGAGGACAATAGATACAGTGACAAATAGATATACAATTATTTACAAAAAGTGAACAAAGATTATATAATAAAACTAGCTTTGGATTCTGTAATTACTTTTTATAATCTTTTATATAGTAATTAGCATTGGTATAAATGTATTTGAGATTGGAAAAATAGATGAAACTTGGTATAGATCTGATGCAATTTTAGGGGAGGTCAGAGTCACTTTCTTTGGAAAAGACAGCTCTAGGAGAGAAAAAAATATAGGTATGAAGCTTACATATAACATATCCCATTCACCCTTTGTTTTATAAAAAACAACAAAGACTTCATGATGAAAACCTCCTTACAATGTGTGCCTTATTTGGAAATATAGTATAAATACACCACCACAGTTACACTATATTTCCAAATAAGGCACACATTGCAAGGAGGTTTTCATCATGAAGTCTTTGTTGTTTTTTATAAAACAAAGGGTGAATGGGATATGTTATATGTAAGCTTCATACCTATATTTTTTTCTCTCCTAGAGCTGTCTTTTCCAAAGAAAGTGACTCTGACCTCCCCTAAAATTGCATCAGATCTATACCAAGTTTCATCTATTTTTCCAATCTCAAATACATTTATACCAATGCTAATTACTATACAAAAGATCATAAAAAGTAATCACAGAATCCAAAGCTAGTTTTATTATATAATTTTTGTTCACTTTTTGTAAATGATTGTAGTATGAACACAATATGGTACCATGGTCATAACCATAGCTTCAACTTGTTTGAAGCATGGGTATAGGCAGGAAAACAATGTGCTGAAAGGGTTCATCTAATAGGGCACAGAGCAAGGTGCTGCCATGGTCTGAACTGTGGGATTGATCAGGGATTGGTGCTGTCAAGAACCTTGATCAAAAAAGAAGGACATGCATAGTCGAGGAGGAGTTGCCGAAGGATACATCATGGATTGAATGTGAATCTTGGGTGTGTGATATGGAATGGATATGGATTGGATTGGATTAATGGAGTCAGGATAGATAAGGAATGGATAAAGCATGTGCAGATGCCTCCTTACATCTGCTGGATGGAATATATGAGCATTTCTTAGTTATTATAAAAACTGTATCTATCAGAACTACAACATGGCCTGTTTTCAACCAGTCTTAACAAGTTTGCAATTGGTCTAAACAAAGACCAGTTCTAACCAGTTCTGACCAGTCTTGCAACTGACAAAGACCAATGTAGACTGGTCTGTGTTAGTTCACATTAGTCTTTTGCAGTCCTGCAACTGATGAGGACCAGTTGCAGTCTTGGTCCAAGGCCATTGAGGTCAAAAGACCAGACCAGACCAAACCTTCAATCACTACATGCAAGCTTCCCAATATTCTCCAATAAGTCTTCATGATTATATTGTAGTTGTCCTCAGTGAAATTTTCTTGGGAACCTTCTGACCTGTCCAGTGGCACATTCAATCTATGAAACAAATAATGTCATATGATGTCATAAGAGCTATGGAAATGGTTGTGCAATACCAATTATATACAGATGCAAGAATTATGATAAACAGACCCTTTGGCAGTTGCACAGCATCAATTTGGGTATTGAAAACTGATCCTTTGACAAACTGGAGGTACTTTGTTGTGGTTTCAATTATTACAAGTCTTTATGTAAGTAAAGTGAGTTCTTTTCATCATGAGCTTGAGAAATGACCACTCTGTTAACTCCCATCAGTGATGCCATCAGATTGCAATATATAGAACAGGTTTAGAACTTCAGACCAATTATATATCACATGTATTGGTGGATAATGCATAGCTTACATAATTTTATACAGCCATTATGAGTCTAGGCCTACAATGATGTACATACATTACAAAAATTGGAAAAATGGTCACTTTAACTGCATGTCTATGTCATAACTTAGTGTGGCAGGAAATGATGCTTGGGGGCTTGTTCTCACTATAGTGTGCAATGGGCAGCAATTTTAGTTGTGGAAAATGCAGGGAATTTCAGTGGAAATATACTAGTATTTTTTAGACCAATTTGCAAGGTGGCAGGAAAGATCAGTAGGGTGGATTCAGCAGAATGCAATCTGGATGATATCTTATTAATAGAAATGTCAAATTCTCTTGTTTCTACTAGATGATCCATGGGAAAAGATCTTTGCAGATGCAGGTATGACTTCTGGGCATCTAAATACCCAGGGTATGGGTGTGGGTAATCTGCAGGTGCACCTATGCTTAGCCTTAAATGATTCAATGAACACATTATGCTGCAGAAAAAAAGAAAAACAGGTGGGCTAAACCTGTGTGGGTGCACTGTAAGGTGTGCCCACCAGGGAGGCCCATAGATATGTGTAGTTCTCCAATACCAGAACATAAACTTGATAATAACTAGTAGTACTACCTTTTACACCATGTAAACATATATTTTAACAGACTGTAAAGACTTGTACTGCCATGTGAAGCAATGGCCCATTAAAGCAAGTAAACTTTGATTGGAATATGCCCTTGGAAGGCTATAGAAAATGGTTATATTAATAAAAGTGAATTAGATAGTCAAATAGTAAATACATACAACGTAGTCTGGATCATTTTGTGGAAATGTACACTTCAAGAGCATTGGTGTTTTATAGAATCTGAGGCCATTGCAGCAGATAGCCCAGTGAGTGTACTCCTTGACTTGACTAATTGTTGCAGCCTAGAGATTATGTTAGTTTTCAAAGAAGTTGTTGACAGTGGAAGTGATGTCAGAAGCAATCTTTGACCTCTTGCTCTTGACACACTTGTAGGCCTGATGTCAGGAATAGGTCAGAAGTTATATGGAATCTTTTGGAGAAAAAAAAAGCCTTATCTTGGTTATGACATGATCATTCTCTTCCAATTGATATTGGACATTCAAGTAGGAGATATTGAAAATTTCTTGAACCTTTGCCTGGAACTTGACACTTGAAGGTTTGAAATATTTGAAGGGTTCCAGAGATATGTATAGTGCTGACAGGGCCCAGTTTTGGCTGCAGCTGAATTGAGCTAAAAATAAGTCATTTTAACTCTCTGGAGTCTTGAAAACAAGCAATCATATGTGAATCCTGACATATGAGCTTCATTGAGGATCTTAGAAGTTCCCTTTGACATGAATAGAAGACAAAGGGCTGTAATAATGGTAAATGGACATGTACTCAGAGTGCCCTAAAGTATGGAAACAGATCATCGTGTCAATACTTGTAAACAACTTTTGTTTGGGGTGTTATAGAATGAAATTGCATGCAGTGATAGAGAAACTTATAGTGTACAATGAGTATATAGTAAGGCACGTAAGTGCAAATTTAGAATTGGGTATGGTATCCTTTAGCCTTCAGAACAGCCTCAACACAATTATCCATCCTTCCAGTGTGCTTCTGAATCTCACGCAGGGAAATATCATCCCAGACTCGTTGGACAGCTGACCAAAGGGCATCCAGAGAATTAAAAGACCCATGAATGTTGGCCACTCGGTTCTTGAGGAGAAGCCAAAGGGGCTCGATAGGATTGAGGTTGGGGGAAGATGGAGGATGCGGGAGGTTAATTAATCCTAAGTTTGATCGGGCAGTTTTTGCGGCAATACTTCAATGTGCAGGTGCTCCATCTTCAACAAGAAGAATACCAGGACCACGGTCTTTCTCTACCTCCTGCCAAAATCGAAGCAAAGGACCATTAAGAATTTGATCAACGTATCTTTTTCCATTCATCCCTCCTCCCTTCTTTTTTCCATTCTCGTTGATGACTGCCGGAACCATCTCGATGTGAATTATGGGACCTTTTTTGTTGTGAGTTATAGCCACCCAGACCATCAAAGATTTACGACCACTTCGGAATGTTGGCTCGATGTTTTCGAGAAGAAATTCTTCTCCTGGTAACCTTGTGACCCTTTGGTGAGTAGGATGCTCCCCAATTTTGATCGCGGCCTCGTCAGTGAAGATGATCAATGCCCAATCGCGGCCAATGTTTGCCTTTGCCCATTCCAGGTGTGCGGCCACGGTCTTCTTGGTGAGATAAGGCTTGCGATGCGCAACACAGCGGTGGTAGCCGGCATCATTTGAAACCTTTCAAACTTGGCACTCTGTGAGAATCCCCAAGCCTTCGGAAATCTTGCGGTATGGCTCAAACCGATTGCGGTGAAGATTGCAAAGGACATGGTGTTGGGTGCATTCATCGATTGCGTGTGGTCTGCCAGAGCGTGGGAGAGATTTCGCGGTATTGTGGTCTTGAGCGCGTTTGACTGTTTTCCACGCTGCAGAAGCCGTACAGTCACCGACTTTCTCAGCTATTTGTTGGTACGTGTAGTTTTCGTCATGTAGTGCAAGGATACGTCCTCGTTTTGACTGAGAGAATTCACGCGTTCCTTGTGGAGCCATAACAAAACAACGTATGTTCAATTTCTGAATCAACATTCATTGCACGTGATCGTGTTTCCATACTTTTGGGCAGCCTAAGTACTCTAAACCATGAAAGGCATAACCATTAAGCTGGAAGACAGTTGAAAATCCAAAGTTGCACAAAACAAATAAAATAAAATAAATTATTAAAAGTCTAAGGAATAAACTATCAAAGGAATGTATTATCATTAGCATTACCCACTAATAGTAGCAGTATAGTGTTTTCAAAGGCAGTGCAAACAAATGTGGAACAAAGCATTACAGCAAGTGCTGAGTGCAGCATGGTCCAGAATACATGAAGCACTGTGGCCTGAGGTGTGTGGACGGCTCACATTTAAGTAAAGATTGATGCACACTAAGTTTACACATAGCTTTTAAAAATAGTACAGGAATGTTGTGCTGTACACCAAGTCTGTGAATGTGATGTGCAGACAGTGAGCCCCTTATTTGAGGTGTAAGGCATCTGTAGAACAATAAAAGAAGGCATGTGTTGAGTCAGAAGGTGCTTTCCTATGCCCAATGCATATGGAGATAATAAAACAAGGTGATATGCATGCAACACCTGTCTAGAATTTTGCTTGGCTGTTTGTATTTTCTTTGACTTTGTTATTTCTGAAAGGTTGTTGCATACAAGTCATGTATTATAAATTTACATTGTAGCTACCTATTAATGCAAGCAATTTGGTACCCCTTACATCAGCAAGTCTACAATTTGCTTTTTCACGGTTGTGCAACTGTAAAATACGCCAAAAAGGGCGAAAGCAGCAAGTAAAAAAAGGTCGGTTCCACTCGGCAAAAAGCTAGTGTGGAACGTGCCCTGATTGGCGACAATTAGCGCCATCAAGTACATATTTTGGTCCGCTTTCTGCACTTTTTACTTTTTATTCCCATGCTGAAAGGCTCAAAAGCAGAAATAAGCGCAAAAGTAAACTGTAGGCTTGCTGATGTAGATTACACAGAGGCAATACACCCTTGTTATCAAGTGAGACATTCAAAGAGCTTTGGAGTCCATCAAGAAATGTGCATTTGCGACTAAGAGTCAAAGAGCATTCTTTAGGCCTTAAGTTTGATTTGGATATACATTTATTTTATAAAAAGATTGAACAGAGTGCCATTAGTAGTCATATGGTCATAGACCTTCAATAAACATTGTTTGAATTGGATTTCAGTCTATAAGAAAGTTCAAGTGTGATTTGAGTCAAAGATAGTTGTCAAAGTTACTTCAATAAAGTAATATAAAACCCTTATAAAAATATACAACTGTTTTGTGCACCCTTTTGGTGATAAAACACATTGTAAAGTAAAATAAAAGGCACCTTTTGAAATAATCCCTACCTTAAAAATTGAACTTGAGGCACTAGCCATCTATTAATTGATAAGACACTTATCCAAGGAATATACCCAGCCAAGCACTGCATCCATTAAAGTCACTATCTATTGTGATTAGAGCATCACTTAATCTCCTGCAAATTCTGTTTTTTAACATTCAGCTCATATATTACCTTTTTTCTTTTCTCCTTCAAGGCAATTTCAATTGTTTTTTTCGATTTTTTTGTTGATATACTCCTCTGCATCTTTCATTATATCTCTCATTTCATCCATATTCAGTGACACTTCCTCCAATTTCTTTTTGAACTCATTGACCAGCTCATGACTTGCCGCTATCTGATATATGCTTAGTTTTCACATTTTTTCAACATGAAAGTCATAATGCACTTCTATCTTCAACCACTTGATTTTGGCAGCCTGCTGGATAATGAGAGCATCTTGAACAATATCCTTTTGTGCTACAACCTGGACTTTTTTAGCACTCACCTGGACAATATCATTAATATTCACATATATTCAAATATAATTGAATGAACTTACTCCTTCACTCAGAGTTGTGTCTCATTCAAACAAATCATCATTGTGAGTGCTGTTGGGGGGTGCTGATGCATATTGTTTGTCGCTGCAAGGAGTACTAGATTCTCTCATATGTACATCTGGAGAAGGTAGATGGCCAGATGAAAATATCAGCATGCTATATCGTGACTTGTGGTGGATATGGTATTTCAAAGTTAGTTCAGTATCTAAGACCAAGGATAAGCAGTATATGTACACATAAATCTAATTGTATTGCCCCTGCACCAGGGTATTGTCATGCTGAAAGGATTTTCAAGGAGAATAACCTATTGCTCAGCTTCACACAATAAGGTATTACTTGAAATGTTGAGTGGTGCCTACCACTTTTTTTCCTAAAAATGCGGCATTACTCAGCACTTCATTTCAGTATTTGCAACGTGACTTATGAAATGATAACTCATACCATTATTTGAAATCGTCTATAGAGTGTGATTTCATATACTTATGGAAATTTTCATATTTGCTATGCAGTTTTTATACAGTTTCATTCTTTGCCATAGTAAATATGATATTGTCTACAGCAGAGATATCATAATTGTCTATCTGCGATATCATAATAGACAATATCATATTCTTCTTGACTTGTGTATATTATCATATTATCATATTTTTATATTCTTTTTGGCACATTTTCATTTTGTTTAATGTGCACTTTTATATTCTATTGTAGACAATATCATATTCTCTTATGTGCAATTTCATATCCCCTTGTATGTGCTTTCAAATTCTATTAGATGCAATATCATATTCTTTTGTGTGCATTTTCATATTGTCTAATGTGCACTTTCATATTCTATTGTAGATAATATCATATTGTCCAATGTGCACTTTCATATCTCCTTGTATATGCTATCAAATCCTATTAGATGCAATATCATATTCTCTTGTGTGCACTTTCTTATTTCTTTGTGTGCGATTTTATACTTTTCTGTATGCATTTTCATATTCCTCTGTGTATGCTTTCATATTCCTTTATGTGTGCTTTCATATTCCACTGCATCCAATTTCATAGTCTTTTGTGTGCGATTTCATATTTTCCTGTATGCACTTTCATATTCCTTTGTGCACTTTCATAGTCTCTTGTGTGCGATTTCAATTTCTTTTATGCGATTTTATATTCTGCTCCATACAGTTATTATGGGAATTCCCCATTAAGTTTCCATCAAAAAGGCCATCAAAGCGGCCATCATTGATGTAACACTGCCTCAAACACTGCCACATATGACTCAGCAACCCTTTTGGGAAGTTTCCACACCAAAAATAGAAAATTTTCAATATTGATTGGGGGTGGTTACTGCTGTTCATACCTTCCTCCCCATGCAGTATAGGACCATCTTATATCACCAGAAGTGGATTTTTGAGCTGAATCCGAATATAAAATTTGTTTGTCAATAGCTGCTTTAGTTCCTGACTTATTAAGGAAATACTGCTTCCAAAAACGGAAAAAATTACCATTTTTAGAATTCTGGGGCCAATAATGCTCCGATTTCGACACTCTAAAAAGGGTCTTAAAGAACTCAATCGTCGCTTTAAAACACGTACCTAAAGTCACTTATCTAATAAGATCTCACCTGCAAATTAATAAATTGATTTGGGAAAAGATAAGCAAATACTGGGCTCAATTCTTTGAATTACAAAATGTGCAGTACACCGTTAGAAAGGTCTGATTGAGGGCTTTCTAATGCATATGTGCGCAGGGTAATAGCATTACTCATCAATATGCAGTGAATAAATCTTTATAAATGAATATACCAAAAATAGCGTGGGCAAATCAAATGCTGTGACCCTGAAGTTCTGGGACTACTCCCTCTCAATCAAGACCTTTCAAACAAGCCTAAGATCATCTTTATCAGACAACTCCTTGAGGCTGTATTCAGTTTTCGCTTTTTTTGGTTATTTTTAGAAAAGGCCCATCAGTGGCACATTTCTGCATTCTCTCCTCAAAAGTATGCATTTATTTCTCCACCAATTCTTGTTCAAATTGCCTGATTTTTTTTGCAAACTATATCTATAGATATAGGAGACTACTCCTACCAAGTCATAATATTAAAATTATTCTTTTCCCTTCTGATATTTCCTTATTTCGCTTTTTTGCCTATATTGGCATATAGGATATATTGACCTACTGCATATTTTGACAAAATCTCACTGCCATTAAGGAAATAAAGTTGTTTGAAACTAGGACAAACAGTTTGGACAGTTTCAGGATACCAGAAATATGTCACAAAATAACTAACTTTGCAAACACTGTTTGAGCACATAAATACAGTACATATATACATCTCAGACCATTTTCTTCACCTGCTGTGATATAGTTAGTGAATTTCTGTCCAACCTTTTTATCCAAGCTTTAATTATGTTTAAGTCACTATTCCAAGTGGTTTTCCATCATAATATTATGTATATTAATATATCTAAGTTATGCTCCTGGTTAGCAAATGAGTAACTGGAATGTACTGAAGAGTAAACATATTGCATTAACTGATTAACTGCACAGGAATCATCCTTGAGTGATATAGATATATCTAGTATAAAGAATGAGGCAATTTGGTTGAGTATTGGTGGAGGAATAAGTGCCTACATTTTAGTAGTAACCCTAAAATAGTGCCACTGATGGTGTCAATGCTGAAAGTCACCACACGCAATGTTTTATTAATACAGCCTCAAGGAGTTGTCTGATAAAGATGATCTTAGGCTTGTTTGAAAGGTCTTGATTGAGAGGGAGTAGTCCCAGAACTTCAGGGTCACAGCATTTGATTTGCCCACGCTATTTTTGGTATATTCATTTATAAAGATTAATTCACTGCATATGAAGGAGTAATGCTATTACCCTGCGCACATATGCATTAGAAAGCCCTCAATCAGACCTTTCTAACGGTGTACTGCACATTTTGTAATTCAAAGAATTGAGCCCAGTATTTGCTTATCTTTTCCCAAATCAATTTATTAATTTGCAGGTGAGATCTTATTAGATAAGTGACTTTAGGTATGCGTTTTAAAGCAACAATTGAGCTCTTTAAGACCCTTTTTAGAGCATTGAAATTGGAGCATTATTGGCCCTGAAATTCCAAAAATGGTCATTTTTTCTATTTTTTGGCACAGTATTTCCTTAATAAGTCAGGAACCAGAGTGGCTATTGACAAACAAATTTTATATTCGGATTCAGCTCAAAAATCCGCTTCTGGTAATATAAGATGGTCCTATATTGCATGGGGAGGAAGGTATGAACAGCAGTAACCACCTCCAATCAATATTGAAAATTTTCTATTTTTAGTGTGGGAACTTCCCAAAAGGGATGCTGAGTCATATTAGGCAGTATTGTGGCAGTGTTGCCAGTGATGGCTGCTTTGATGGCCTTTTGATGTGGATTTAATGGGGAATTCCAAAAAGAGGCAGTTTTGGCAAATTCCGAGGTTTTTCCCATGCTTTCTGCAACCCTGACAATAGCGATGAAGCCCTCTGCTCACTGTCCATCACAGTGAGCAGCAAAAGCCTACGGCATAGAGGCCTATAATTTGGAACTCAGCTAAGTGAAGTGGCTGCATAGGCTGAGTTATCCACTGGGATGCATACTTTTTTGCAGACAACTATCCAGATTTTATGTAGAATATTAGCAGACAAGGCTGGCGTGTATGCAGGTCAAACAGTTTAAACACTGGAGAGATATATAGAGCAGATAGGACTGGGGACAGAGCAGAGCCCTGTCCTACTCCAACATCTACTTGAAAGAATGGCGACACAGACAAGTTCCATGCATATTGCATAAACTGTTTGGTCAGGTATGATGCAAAGAATCTTCGTACTGATGATGGAAAGCCCTGATTGCGCAGTACAGCCAGCAAGAATGTGTGGTTGAGAGAGGGGAAGAATTGTGCAATGTCAAATGCTACTACACTTGTCTTCACTCCTGCAGCCCATCCCGCACCCGCGAGGGGTTGGCGTGGGTGCCAGTCACACCTGCACTTCACCAGTCTCCTTCAGAAGATTGATGGGCTGCGCTATTTCCAGGACCACCGAGGTGTAATGAATTGACTTCGAGTTTGCCTATAGGTGGGGGGACATCGGTCCTGCTGTCTGGAGGGCACCGTGCTGCTGCATCATTGGTCATTGAAATTGATCCTACACATTTCTACACTCTAACGGTGCTACTACAGTGGTGACATAGGTGTATGCACAGGCCCATTGCATTGGCAACAGGGGGGTGGGCTGTATCTTGTTTGGCATGCGTAACGTGCCCGGCTACTACTAGTCTTAGTCGTAAACACATGTATTGCATACATAGCATAGAGTACACGCAGACTGCTAATGTGCATTGTGAAATAAATTGTTAATTTAAAAATAAATAAAAAAGCCCATCCCACGCGAATGAGGTGGGTGAGGAATATCCCTGCATCTTCAGTGGAGCATTGACGAACACCACCCATCTAATTTGGATGAACTAGGTCATGACAAATCATGTTGAACTGGAGTCAGTTTGAGAGCATCTTCTCAAAGAGCTTTCCAAGTGTGTTCAGTAAGACAATCGGACAATATGCCTTTGGAACAGTGTATGAAGGCTTGTGCGGTTTGGGTATAATAACAGACATAGACTCCTTGAAGTGCCTAGGCCAATGCCCACAATAATGCAGGCATTGGCTATGGTGAGGAAGAGTTCAATGATGTTTTCATCATCGATAACTCTTTTCAGGTAGTACCACTTGATGTGGTCCAGTCCGGGGGATGAGCGGTTTGAGCAGGCGCTAAGGGCCTGCGTCAATTCAAGCACTGTGTAAGGTGTCCACTCCTGGACCTGCCAGCCCAGGAGTGGGTCTAATATTGAGTGGTCACATTCGCGGTTGGACGCGGAATTGTATGTGCTATGTAAAGCTGACCAAAGGTCATCTATATTGTTGCAAGGCTTTCCATTATACTGGATTACTTTGCATGGTGGATTCTTGCATTGTTTGACCCATTCCATTAGGTCCCATGGGCGCTGATTTGTTTCTGCGATCTCGGTGATATGAGAACATACATTTCACAACCTTAGTGGCCGCGCGGAATACCTTCCAATCCTCCTTTTTGTGGGAGTGTTGGAATTGCTTGAATTTCTTTTAGCAGTCATCATCCCACCACGGGTGCAACTGCCTTACGATTTGCTTGGACTCTGAATAAGTGTCCAAGCACTGCTTGAAGACCGGACCAACATGTAAAGCATCAATGTAATCGCGCTCTGCTTCGGAGTTTGGCTTAATCAATCGGGTAGTGCCCACATCGATTAGTTCTGAAAGTGGAATGACAGCTGAGATCAAGATGTGATCTGAGCTGCCCTGGATACCAATCTCTCAGTGTGGCATGCATGCCAACACATCTTGAGATTGTAAGAAGATGAGATTGATTACCAATGGGTGAAATTCTCGATTGTACAGATATAGCGTAGGACCCAGATTGTCTGGCATAGCCAGTTCTAATCCAAGATCTGCCGCAGATTCAAGTAAAGTGACAGGCACGGTGCGATGTGAGGATTCCTTAGGATCCCACATGCTTGAGTGACAGTTGAAATCTCCTCCCATGTATACAAATGATGGGAGCAAGCCAGACTTGCCTGCGATATGAAATATCACAGTGTTTTGGTCGTCTGAGTAGACGTTCATGAAATTCAGCATCTGTCTTTTTTTATTTTTATTTTATTTTTTATATCAACAATTTATTTCGTGGTGCACATTAGCAGTCCACGTGTACTCTACGCTACATATGCAATACATGTGTTTATGACTAAGAAAGCTTTTAGTAGCCAGGCACATTATGCATGCCAAACAAGATACAGTCCACCCCTCTGTTGTCAATGCAATGGGCCTGTGCATACACCTGTGTCGCTACCACAATAGTGGAGGCCACAATAGCCCAGTGGTTTAGATCACTAAAGACTTGTAAAGGGTGGCTGTGTACCATCCAGGCAGGTTGTGGGTTCGAATCCCGCTAGCACTGTGGGGCTTGGTTAGGTTGGTTTTCAACCTAGCACATCAACCAACAATGTGTTAATTTTAATGATGTTCTAGGATGATTTTGAGCAAGCATGGGTTGGGAATCAGTACCATTTAAGTTACTTACTTTAGGTTGAAAATCAACCAAGAAGTTCAAATTTCAGCCTATTAGATATCAGATTATTTGGTGCAGAGACAGTATGCATACAATGCCATGCATGACATAAAATGACATCCAAGGCTAAGCTCCAATATATTGAGTCGCAAGATTTTAAGGTCACCACACATTTTACAAGTATAATACACTTAGATTTCAATACATAGCATAGAAAATGACCATATATTAATGCTAGAGCTAAATACATTATTGTACTCTACATACTTGACCATCATGCTGTCCCACACTAATTTAAATCTACTCTAACCCTCATATTTGAGGCCAAATTGGCTTGCAAGATCTGAAAATGGGAAGGAAGTTAGCAGTAGAGTTAAAATGATAGACATATGGATACTTACCTGTCATTGCGCTGTGCTGACTCCTCATGTTCGACAGAGTGGGCCATACCCGATGCTTGTACACCCCATGCATGGCACCAGCATGTGGTTGGAGGGCCACGTCAATTGGGTGGGGGAATCTATCTTCACCGCTGAAAGCACAGGCTCAAGAGGGCATGATGGCGAGGGAGCGTGGAATGGGTCGCCAGTCACAGCGGAGAGGATGCGAGAGCACTGGCACACCACAAGGGAGGGACTGGGTGAGTTGGCGGATGTGCTGGGTTGGCTGTGGGACATACCTGGTGAGTTTCCCACTTACTCGGGTCTTCCCCAATCTAGAAGCTGGTGCTGTCAAATACTGGAAATATTCGAGGCCACTGGGACCATATTGAGAGATGGTGGGGTGAACAGAGTGGCTGAAGGTAACGACAGCAGCGATGGTTCAAGTTTGTTATTGACCAGCATATCCCAACTGACTGGTCCGCCTTATGGGAGTCGTGAGAAATTGAACTTAAAGGATATGCAAATGTCTCCATTGAAAATCAACAACAATTAGGCTGAACTTCAGTAAATATAATTAGATTCATATTGGGCATATTTTTGGTTGAATACATAGGTTGTGGAATCAGCCTAAATTTATATATTGAATATCAACCTAAAAGCAGCCAAAAAAAATGTGCTGAAAGTTATTACCTATATTCAGCATACATTCGGTTAAATAAATAGGTTGAGGAATCAACCAAATATGTTGGTTGATCACTTCAACCAAAATTTCATACTAAAAGTAGATAAAAGTTGATATTCACCCTACCTTTGGTTAAATTTCAACCTAAGCTACTCTCACAGTGGCTCATCCTCCAGTACCTAATGATTTCATTGAAAGCTGGGCTAGGTGCATGACATATCATTGGTTACTGTCATGTGCTCGGTTCTCAGTGGTCTGGGCCTTCCTGTGCATGTGACACGCAGTGGTTGTAATGGCCTTGAGTGGCGCCAGCTTGTAGCAGTCTTGCGCACTAGCACTTAAGGATTGCCAATCTGGGGGTCTATGGACCTGATGGTTCGAGATGCGCAGACCTGTCATGGGTGCAGCGCGCAGCTGTTGGGTTCTATTGTCGGCTGGGGAGTTGGCTCAATGAAACACAGGTGAGAACCTTGAGATCTGGAAACACCCAGGATGTGCAGCACTGTAATAGTATTGGGAGGAATTCCTTGTGTGCAGCTGCAAGGCTCTGATGAGAGCTAGAATGGCCAAGTGGTGTGGCTCCAGCTGTGCCTGCCCACAAGGGACTAAAAGAATAGGCGAGGTAACAGTGGGAATCTACGGAAAATAACCCGATTAGGGCACCCTGGTGTAGACAGCCCTAGCTTGGCCACCCGAAGCCAGATTTATGTCCCGGTTCCCTGACAGGGGTTTGGATAATAATCTACGCAGTTAGTCAGTGTAGTAGGTGGGAGTAATTACCCCACTGAAACAAATCCAGGTCCAGATTACTGGATCACAACCTGGTTGGCAGCCGGCAAGGCAGAGAGCCTAAACACCTTGGGGATCCAAGCCAGTTGGCATAATCGAACCAGGTGCTGGGCAACAGGAAACACAACAGTGCGGGCTGTGGCAGGATGTGGTAGTCCCACTGCTCCTTGACTTGTTACAGCCACTACCGCGACATGTGACCTTCGAGCTCATCGTCTTCAACGTCCCTCACACTGCGTCTAGTCGCTCCAATCTCCAATCGGACAAGCACAACCGCGACCTTAGGGTTGCATGTCTACGCCATCCGGAAGAGGTGGGCGTGGCATTCGTGGATTGTCTGCAATGACCTGTCCATCTCGAAGCACTGACCAACAGAGCATCACCTCCGCCCCTGCAGCGTCTAGTGCTCGGGGACAAGCTCAATCGACTGGGGAACTGTCAGAAACCCCCATCTCGCTCGCGGGCTCCACCGGAAGCTGCTATGCCACTTCTGTCCCAAAGGCCCCAGTAGCCTAGTGGTTAAGTCCACTGAAGAACCTGGTGAGGGTGGCTGTGCGACATCCAAGAGGTTGGGGGTTCAATTCCCCTTCATGGCAGATACCATAAGTCTGTCGCTGGGTGGATCGTGGTGAGGCGCAGTCTAGGCTGGCCGGCATGCGGACCATACTGGCAACCACATGGGTTCCGGTTCCTCAAGGGACTAGCGGGTCTTTGGACCGCCGGACGCAAGAGGGGTCCTTTGGGGCACCTACCAATGGGGACCGGGGGCAATGAGCCATAGTTGCAGCTT
>MU155497.1:0-29618 GCA_015484465.1 Pholiota conissans
ATCTTTGAATCACGTTTAATCGGTGTATGATACTGTTTAGGCAGTGTTTAATCTTGTTCAATATCTCGTCGTTTCACACTTGTTACTGTATATTACTGTTTAATCAGAAGTGTTTAATCTTCTCTTGAATATCATTAAATTCTGTTTTATGCTGCTGAAGATTACGATTAAACAAAAGGAGAATGCTACAATACATGTGGAAACAGTATCTAGGAGATTAGAATGCTTTGTTTAAACGTAGGGCGACATAGGATTAAACAAGATTAATCCGCACCTACCACCTAGGCCTTTGATTAATCGAAGTCCACCTAGTTTCATCTTCTTCAGTCGCAACGACCCAAAGCGTAACACATTTGAACGATTCATTCCCACCATTGCCTGTCAGATCGCCATCGCCATTCCCGAGATTAGGCCACGCATTGAGTTCGTTATCGAGAGCAATCCTACCATTTTCGATAAATCCCTTGCCACGCAGTTTAAATCCCTCATCATCCACCCTCTCAAGGATCTTATCACCTCAGGATTCTTCAGTAACCCGGACACTGGTCCACGTCTCATTATTATCGACGGATTGGATGAATGTGTTGATCCAAAGGCACAGAACATGATTCTACGTGTTCTCGCAGACGCTCTACGAGCTGATAAACTTCCCCTCGTATTCCTCATTGCCAGCCGCCCAGAACAACAAATTCAGCTCACATTCAACTCTCCATCACTCGCGGGTTTATGGAAATCGTTGGTGTTGGACGACACATACAAGCCTGACAACGATATTCGCACTTTCCTCGTGGATTCATTCCAGGAAATAAAGTCCACGCACCCACATCATCAATATATCCCAAGCAACTGGCCTTCAAACTCGAATATCGCCCACCTGATTAAAAAATCCTCTGGCCAGTTCATTTATGCATCTATTGTCATCAAATACATCTCCGTGCCTTATGATCGCCCTCCATACCGCCTCAATGTTGTCATGGGTCTATGCCCAGCACGTCATGAGGTCCCTTTCGGAGAGTTGGACGCTCTATACATGCATTTGTTGGAGTCCTGCCCTGATCCTGCAGCCATTATACGGATTCTTGGTGTTCGACTGACTGGTACAGAAAATGCAACCCGCATTGAATCACTGCTGTCTCTTCATCCAGGAGATGTCGAACTTGCTCTCGGACCATTGAGTGCTATTATTGACATTAGCAAAGACAAATGGATATCACTGTCACATGCATCCTTTGGAGACTTCCTCACTGATATGACTCGCTCAGGCACTTTCTACATCGATATGTTGACTGTCAACGAGGATATCATTTCCACATGTGTCGCAATGCTCATGAATCCTGAATTGATTGTTAACAATGGTGACATATTGGAAGTTTACTTTGGGCATTACATACGTGAAGCTCTCTTTAATATTCCTCTGACAGACAAAGTCAGAGCATCTTTGATGCAATTGTCACTCCCACATATTTGGTCAACATGGGAATTCCAAAGAAATGACAATCTGCAATCTCGATTCTGGAGACCATTTTGGCGAATGGAACTTGTAAGCGACATCTTACATGCTTTGGGGCGGAATACCACAGTGGGCTATGATTTAACCTATTATGTATATCAAACATTTATCACACTTCTGCAGGATTCCCATAGGTCTTCCACATGTGCAGAAGAATTCGACGCAATTCGCCAATTTCAAATTTCATCCTTCCAACCAATATTTGAATCCGAATTCAAGAAACATTACCATGGGACAGAACTTATGCATATCATGGTTATTGCTGCCAATTCTCTAGCAATATCAAGCCATCCATTTATGCTCAGAATCAAGCATATACTTGTTGAAGCTGACCCTGCTACAATCATCCACAACCTACTGCAACTCACAGCAGAATCCATCTGGATCGATAGCTGTACACTGTCCGTGGCAATGGAGCTTTGGAATATTGATGCTGTTCACAACCTTTTCAAGCACTTGTGGACACGAATCCCGGACGATTTACATGCTCAAACTGTCTTGCGAATTCTGCATTGTTTGTGTAATTATCCAGCCCACCATATCCAATTTCCAGCATACATTCCTTCTTCGAAACAGGATAGACCAATTTATCGACCTGCATTTCACCTTATCCGATATCTACATTTACGACGTTTAAAACGCTATCAACGTGGAGTCAAATTATCCACGCCTTTGGGTTCCATCAGCCGCTATTCAGTTGATTCGCCTATCGTAGTATGCCAATTGGGACTTTTGCTACTTCCCAGACTCATTCAACAAAGCTCGAAATCCTCGGAACTCGCTGGATTCATTCGCAAAAATGCAAAGAAACTTCCATTCATTCCAAACCTGACGCGCAAAGTCATCCGCACCATGCACGAATACTTGGCCCGAACTCAGGAAGACGATTTGACGGACGTTTCAATGCGATAATTACACGTATAAACGTAAAGCATGTATCATCATTTACAATTCGTTTCCAACTGTATTTAATGGCGCAGGTTGTTAGAATAGTGAAATGATTAAAACCTCGCCAACGATGCGTGGTGCACTGAAGCACATATTATGTCCACTTACTCACTGAAATTGAGATCGTACATGTCAATGCAGTCTATTACACGTGTGGATCCTGAGAGACAATATCTTGTACAAAGTCAGCAGCATGATAGGAATAGTTTGACGAGCTTTCCTGTAGAACCGTCGCAAGTCGACTTGAATGTCCGAGCAGTGACGATATATAAGATTGGCGTACATGTAAAAAGGATCCACAATGCATCTCTCTCTTATGTGACTGCAGTTCCGAGAGAAATTAGAGAAGCACATATAAATAACATGGTGAACGCGGATGAAAGCAGCCGACACCCAGATAAAGACGAAGGAAGTGGAACAGAAAATACAAATATAACATTTTTGGGGGCAAAGGATATCTCGTCTTGTCGGAGAGTCACCTTGCGTTGTCAAGAAAAGAAGAGTGATATTTCGGGCAACGAGACGCCTACCAGGATCGATCAGCACTCGTAAGTTGAGGTGAAGAGTGGATTGATGGAAGATGGAGATGGAGGACGTGTACACAACTTGTCTGTCAGTTTCTCATGTATACGGAAGGCAGGGCGATAGCATTCATAGAGAAGGGCTGGGATACCGTGCAGTCAGCATGCGTGAACGTGGAAGGAGCTCACAGGCATAAATAAAATGAGTTAAGGAGGTATCATGGCTTACAACATTGATTTAATCTTGGATTACGGGTGCGGATGCACTGAAAGAAGCTCGCAAGGAATGCAATCTAGATATGCCCAAATAATTCTGTATCGTCAGAAAAGCGAATAGAGTGTCTACTAGGGCTGGAGTTTCGGGATCTCCAAGGACTTGATATGATTCAGAGCCTGCGTATAAACGATTCTGATATTCACGTGCGTCTCTGTTTCATAATAGACTCGCAAGATACGTGTGAGTAACACTACAAATAGAGTCCACGAAGAACAATGTGACAAGACCCACTGGTTCAAACTGTTTTTCAAGGTTGGTAATAGGCACCTTGAAACGGTCAGTTGAGCTTTGTTGATCGCCCATTGTGATGCCTGGATCGCACAGTTGTATAGTTGGGGACACAGAAGATGGGAATTGGAAGAGAAAGGTGATGAATATGAGAAACTCACGCGTGGAGGGGACGATAGTGAGTGACGATAACGGAAGAAGACTATGGAAGGTAAAGGATGGCTTAGTGACATAGGTGGGCTGATAAGCAGTGATATCAGTTCGTACGCTCAATCCTACCTTATGGTGCAAAGGAATATAGGATCGAGGCTACCCTTTGCAATACTCTTTGTAATAATCCAGTAAGTATACGATGCAAGTGTATATAATCCTATGAAATTGCTATCCTATCTATTTGAAAAGCATAAGCCTACATGTAATCCTACATATCAAATTCTATCAATCCTATTCAAAAATTAATACAAGCCTTTTCTTTCGTCTTCAGCATTTCCCTTCGTCTCCAATTCGACGATTCATCAGCATATGCGGCTCGCAGAACGATTCCACGCCACTACGGTTCCTGCGATTTCTGCGCCGTATTTTGTGGTCTTAGCACCTAGGCTAAGGCCATATTTACGGTGTATTATATGTGGGTACAAACGTATGTCGTGGGTCGTTTTATTTTCGGGGTGGTGCTGTCAATGTACGTGACTATTGTAGACAAAGCTGCTTTCCCCTTGGCGTATTCTCATCCGTCGCAATTCCCAAAGTGGATCCTTCTTTGTAGAGTACTCGTTGGGCGATAGTGATATAAATTGTGAACCGTAAGATGCAGAGTGCGTTGTTCCTATCATATATACCCTCTCCATTCAACTTGTAGAGGATCATGATGATAATCTAATAGCTAAATTGCAATACCATTCAAACCTCTCGGCCGCAGCTCACTCATTCCTCTCTACCCGAACCTCACCAAATCTCCCCATCCCCTCCACCTCCCCCTTCGCCATCTCATCCAACCACTCATAGTTAATATCACACGGGCACGCCTCCTCCCCTTCGTCGTCGTCGTCCTCATCGTCGTCCTCATCCTCTCCACTCCCATCATCCCCACTTCCATCCCGCCCTAGCTCTTGCTCCTGCTCCCTACGCCTCTCTCGCTCCATACGTCTCTCCCTACGTCTCTCCCGCTCCCAACGCCTCTCCCTACGCATCTCCGACTTCCCATCCAAATCCCCCAAACAGTCCATCTTCATACAGTCCATCGCCCACGACACGCTGTTCATGATAAACGTTACATTTTCGACCATGCGCGGAGTTTCCTCGTGGAGGAGGTGCGCGATGCAGTGGTAGAACGAGGCGCTGCGCGGGCACAGCGGGTGCGCGCGGGAGTAGAAGAGCGAGGTGATGGTGTGGGTTACGGTGAGCCACGAGTCGTAGTATGTCACCTGTGTGCGAGAGAGCATCGAATACGAATGATATACGTAAATTTTAAAGGGGAGAGACGGACGGGCAGGGGAAAGGCGTACGTACATAGCGCGCGAGGAGTCCTGGGGCGGTGAGCTTGAGCGCGGCTTGGGAAAGTGGGCATCCGAGCGCCTCGTAGGCGGCTTTGTCTGCGAGTTCGTGGTTGTCGTGAAGCGTGCTGTGGTTGAGGATTTCGAAGGGGTGCGTTCGGAGGAGACTTCTGAGTGGGGAGGATCATGGGGTCAGATTTGAGGATAGGGAGGGGGTGGGGACGTACTCCATGCGAGCGTGGCATGCGCTGATGGCGCTGGACACGCCGTACTTCTCCGCAGCTTCGGCGACGGCGAAGAATAGGGTCGGCTTGATGTCTCCTACCGACGGGGGTTGGGGTTGTTCATCGCTCGATGATGACGTTGACGTGGATGTAGAGGGGGGATCGATGAACTGGAACAGCAGCTCAAGCACTTTGCTATCCTCCGTCAGCCGTATGGGGTCCGAGACGTCGAGAGATTCGGCGACGAGTTGAGCGAGGCCTGCGCAGGTTTCGGTGGTGACGTTGGAGGAGAGGAGCTTGAAGACGGTGTTGGAGGAGGATATGAACGCCACGTCGGCGGTGGGCAAGCATACTACGATGAGGTATGAATGTGGGTTAGGATAATGTGAGTGGGTAGTGCGTGATATGTACTTACATTCTGCGGATATCGTTTTATCTGGCTCAGTGCTGTTCGCCGCATCGCTGTCGGTGGTTGTGCTCATCGTGGATGATGGTGGTTATGATTCCAAGACGAGTGTGGTGTGTTGGTTCAGCTGAAGAGAACGTAGAGAAAACACGTGTAGAATGCCCAGCTTGTCGCGTATTAGGATGAGATAATTCATTGTGGGCGTTGGAAGGATGGCGTGGCCAGGGACGCGACGGAAGCTCTGAGGCCGCGCCGAAGGGCCCGTGCGTGCTGTGCCGTGTTTTGTGGTCAGACGTTTGCCAAACAAGACCAGCATCATCCCTTATCACCATATCCCATCGATTTCGCGACTCAACGGCGTCCCCATCTACAAAGCTGATGAACTAAAGAGCGTCGTAGCACTCTACTTGGGCGAACAACGGCATCATCTACGAGCATTGTTTCGACCTGGCCTCTTCTCCCTTGCGCGTCCATCCCTCCGTCGATCGATCCGGCCGTCCATCTTTCCTGGCACCTTTACTGTTCTGCGTCTACTGCAGGATTTCCTCGTATATTGACACCTTTCGAATCGGCCCTCGACAATGGCAAGTATCTCTCTCAGTGTTGCTGATATTCACTCCTGAAGTGTTTCTACACAGACCCTTCTAGAGTCCTCCCCAGTGCCCTCTTTAGGTACGGGATTCAGCAGCGAGAGATGATTTGAAGCACTTATCTGGAGTCGGGAGTGATAAATACCTAGCGCATGTAGGCTAGGAATCGTGAAGGGTTGCATCTTTTCCAAATGACGACCTCGATACCGTCCGTCTCTTCCCTAGGATGTTGCGAACGTTTCGTCGTTCGAGCATTTCGGTCTTTCTTATCTGGATATGGGTCTAACGGCTAATTTATGGCTAGCGGTAGGCGCGTATATGATCAGTTTTTACTTGACTGATCAACGATCTTGGGATAGAAAACATATCGCCTATTGGTCCGAGCTATGAGCTAATATATCGTATCAAATGGCCCGACCCGAATGACATTCACGCAGGTATGTTTCTTCGTTATACGCTCGGCATTGCGTTTATGATACGCTCTTTCTTTCTCGTATAATATATATAGTAGACGCTTCTAACCAGGCTACTTAATGTACTGCGTAGAAATCTGTATTTCTAACGTGTCGTAGTACGAGGTACGCCCTTATAATTCATCCAATTTTTTCCAACATCCTTTTCTCGCAGTCGTCCGTTTCCAAAACACCGATTTGCATCCTCTCCTGAACAAAAACCTGTGATGCACCGCCCACACAGCGTTCGCTTTCTTTGAATACAAATACACCTTTCATAAACGTGGACGTTTATACAATGATCACTTCGTGCTGTTTAATGCGTGCATAACTTCAGATGAAACAAATGCTTGTGGGCGCTCTGTTGGGGCTTTCGATTGTGATATTTTGGATCAAGACATTCGTTGTCATTGTTAGTTCTTCTTCTTTTTGTTGATGTTAGCGTCGGGGGGATTGAGAAGGCTAATTATGCAGACTGATTTGGTGTTTGTGAAGTGTAGACTGCGCGGGCAAGCAGTATTGGTATGTTAATGTAGCATTCTTCATTTCAGATACTTATGTAGACTTTGAAATCCCTCCCTTTTTATATCCGCACAAGATGTTATCGGGACGCATCGCATACGATACAATATGTCCATACTGTAAAGCACTCTAGATTATGTGCTCGAGCACTTGGACTATCCTTCAGGTGGGCAACGCAATAGAATAATCAATCATTCTCATTTCTATTTCGTTACAAGGCGGAAAATGGAAGTCCGCAATCAATCCTATCGAACCCTATATTCCTTCTATACTGCTAAAAGGGGGGATTTGGCCTCTGATGATCGCAATTTGACTGCGCACGTTAGGTTTATTACAACAGCCCTTGGAGTCGCAGCTGTGCTGGGTAGAGAGATCTGGTATCTGGTCAATGGATCGCGGATTCTTGTCGAGCTGAGAACGGTATGCCTGGTACCTCAGGGCACCACGAGAACAACTGTTGTTTCCCATCATGAGCGCTGCTGCCTCTTGGCATGCTTGAATCCATTTCTGGTAGTAGATCAACTATGTAGATAAATGTGATGAGACCAAAAAGGAGGTTATCCAAGGAAGAACATCCACTCCACTGACATATTTAATCGACAGGCCCGGCGTAGAAAGTTTTTGGGTGATGTCAGGCTTCAGCCCGTGTGATAACAGTTCTTTAGCGGCTCTGTCTGCAAGATCCGTATACCCATGAAGAGCGCAATGGTTTAACACCTCGCAAGGATATTCCGACAGAAGCTGTCTGAAATACAATAATCAGCCTTTCCTCTGCACCTTCAATATCAGTGGTGTTGTTAATGGGGAGATAACTTGGGGTGAGCCATTGGATCTACTATAAGCGAGATATAATATTTCTGACTACATGATTTCAGGTGGGAGTGATTCCTCGAAATTCAATGGCTCGCCAACTTCCATGTACGTGCTGCCACTAATTTTCCAACTCACGGATTAATAATTTTTTGAAATTATATTACTTGTAGCCCTGTCACTACCATATCACCTTCGAGTGAATTCTGGGGTCTCAGTCAAACAATTCGTTATGGCCCTCTAACACCATTCTTGCTAACAAGGCGGGTATAATTGACAGCGGTAAGTAAGCAGTTCTAATATAAGAAAGTCGGTATTCATTAGTATCTTTGTTCTGTAATAGGATCGACTCTTATCTCAATCGCATCTGATGCCTACGGCAATTACACAGCTGCCACTGGAGCTGTTTTTGATGATTCCACACTTCTGTTGAGCATCACTCCCGCACAATTTCGAATTCTCCAAAGCCTGTTTTTCTTTCCGTTTACAAATTCGGTGCATTTCATGTTCTAAATTTCGCGATTTGGTTTAAACGCTGAATCCCTTATACCAACAGGCAATTAATTTTGAGTTAACCCCTAATGCGCAGCTCTAGCCTCGAGCACTCAACATCGATATTGGTGGTGTTTTAGGAGGAATTTACCTCATTATTGCTGACCTTGGAACGCCCAGTGGTCTGGGATTTGACTTCGTCCTTGGATATACCTTCCTCGAGCGATTCTACACTATTTACAATACTGGGTCTAAAATTATTGGGATAGCCAACACTCCTTTTACTAACGCCACTACAAATTAGCTACAAAGTATCTAAAATTATGGTATAAGTGAATTGACGTTTGATGTTCGGTAGGGAATTATATAAAGTCAACGTTATGCATATTGTGGAGATGAAAGGCGCCCTTATGAAGACGTCAAGTACACCCTGTTCCGCAAAACCGTAATCGAGATTTAATTTATCTGCAGACGTGCGGAGCTACAGCCGTCTAAAAGCAACTAGGACGAATAAGCAACTAGGATGAATAGGCACCATGAAAGGGCTGAACGCATCGCACGTTGTAAGAAGGACCTCGATCTTAGCACGCATAGCGTAAGATGCCAATAAATGTGCGTTGTGGAAATTTAAGAGGAGCATTTGATACACAGGATAATACGTCAGTTTACATTCTGGAGGAGATTCCATCATCATTGGTGCGTGCGAGAGAACAAACTTGAGACGTTGAACGATCGCGTTTCGTCGTCAACATAAGCGGAGTTTAAATAAACTACGGCGGCCGTTGCCGCAGACCCAGCAACCCGCCGCTTGGGTAGTCTCCCGTAGGCAGACTCCGAATTAGCAAGTTGATGATAAAGTCGATCAACTTGGCATTCGGAGTCTGCTTGCAAACGCGCCGCGTATACTGGCGTAACAACTTTTCCACGCTATTTACTCCCACGATGTACCATGTGACCAATAAACACGACGCGTCTACGCGCATTTTGATAATAAACAAACGTTCCTGCTTGGTCCCCGCCGTTCTATGGCAAATTCTGGGCAAAATAGTCCTCCAAACACTCCTTATACAGCTAATCTACCCTCTTCCACCACTAATTTCACTTCAACTTGGAATTCTCCAGGTACTGGGTTCTCTAATTATTATTCTACTCCATTCTCGCCGACTCCCTCCCACTTCAATGCTCGGGCAACTCTTGGGACACCTGTGCAGTCTAAACGAAAGTTCTCTGGAAAGGAAAACAGTCATGCAGTTACCGATCGTAACAAGCGGACAAAGAAACCATCCCTGACTATCAGTGATAAGGTTAAGCTTTTTCACGGGTTCCTCAAGAACGAGCTGCAGTGGAGCTATAGCGAAGCTCTCTTTTACACTTCTCAGGCAACCAGCAGTCTTGACTTTAATGACAGTGTCCTCGCCAGCGCTGATTCTCGCATCCAGAAGTGGGCAGTCTCACGAGAATCTATCACAGCCACTCTGCAACACTTTTTCAATGGTCACGTCGATTATCCACCTTCAAAGATCATAGAAAGCTGGTACAAGCATCCGTACGGTCGTCTCGAACGAGAGTCTGATGAAATGTATTCCACGGACACTCCATACACCGACATAAAGCCTGTACGACCAGCTCTTTCCTCATTCGCAGCCCAAGCGGTCCTCCAGAAGCTCACACGCGAAGCTGACTCTGCAATCGCAACATCAAGTGGGCTCCATCTTGCACTCTCGAATAAACCCAATAGCACGAAGAAGATCGAATGGCGGGACATTGGTGCAATGACGTTCGAAAATGCGGAAGGGATTATAAAAGCACGAACATCCGTTTCGGCCTCTACTTGCTTCCATAAGTTGATATCCTTTTTGCTAGCATCTTCTTTTGTTACTCTGTTGATAGCCTGGGCTGTTAATCAGAATTCTCGAATTTTTGATTCCTAAACAAAGATACGAATAATTGAGTGCTATGTCTAAAAATACTTCTCCTAAATATACCTGGTCTTCTTCAAGTGCCGTAGTAGGAGAAACGACAAGAATAGCTGCATTTCTTGGGAATTTTGCCCACGGACATCGTTCAGGATTATCTTGAATAGCCTTGATGACATGTAAAGTCATGTATGTATTCCCTGTCTTGCCGGTTCCGGTGGCGGAGACCATGAGAAGATCATGTCCGTCCAGAATAGTTGCAACTGACCTAAGTTGATAGTCATGAGGGCAGAAAGGGAGACGGGGAATGAGAGTTTGACGGCAAAATTCTATTCCTTCGGAGGATGAAAACTTGAGACAATGTTCCGGAGATGAGAGTGCCATATTTGAAGGAAATAATGTTGCAGAAACGCGTAAATACTACAGTCCAAGGATATCTAATTAACGACGCGTCCAGGGGCGTGAGAACGAAACGTGATATGCACGTGATCTTTTTTGTTACGCCCATAAACCATGCGCGTTTGGAAGCAGACTACCGCTTGGGGTCAGTCGAGAATGTTCAAACGTTCAACCCCAACCCCCAACCAACCCGTGCTAGTCACTAGCCTGACTCAGTTGGTTTCCTCTAGCTTCAGATACCCCTGATCCAAACACAGGTATGTGGGTTGTCATACCAGAGGGTACTCGAACATGGCCTGTCCAGGTCATCCCACTGAAGAGAGTATTGCGACTCGGAGAGCGGCACATTTACTACCTAAGCACAGTGTTGGGGTCTGTTACGTATGTCAACGCTCGCAACACATTCCAGGCATACTTTATTAACCCTTATATTGACCGTCATTGTCACGAATTTTTATCAGAATAGCTAGTTTTCAGATACGTAGACAGCTTTTTGACTTTTTGGTTTTCAACTTGTGGAGACTGCGTGATAAGAGAAAAAGCGATAAAAAGTGAAAAAGCAAAATGTGAGATTGCTGATGCTAATGTACGTATGCGATGCATCCTAGTAACATCTTGTGCGGATATAAAGAGGGATGTTCAAGTCTACATAAGTATCTGAAACAAAGAATGCTACATTAACATACCGATACCGTTTGTCCATGCCATCTACCCTTTACAAACATGAAAACAGTCCGCATAATCGGTTCTCTCAATTCCCCCAAAGCTAACGCTAACAAAAAGAAGAAAAACAAACAACGACAACGAATGCCTTAATCCCAAATAACACAATCCAAAGCCCCGACAGAGTGCCCACAAGGTTTGCGCATCATAATGGATGCACACATGAAACAGTACGAAGCGACCACTATTGTATAAACGCTCATCTGTATCGAAGGTGCATTTGTATTCAAAGAAAGCGAACGCTGTGTGGGCGGTGCGTCGTAGGTCTTTGTTCAGGAGAGGACGCAAAAGCGGTGTTTTGGAAAGTGGGCGAGGACGAAAAAAGGATGTTGAAAAAAACTGGTTAAGTTATAAGGGCGTACCTCGTACTACGACGCGTCAGAAATCCGGATTTCTACGCGATACAGCGCATTAAGTAGCCTGGTTTCAGTAGAGGCGTCTACACTAATATAAGACGAAAAAAAGAGCGTATCACAAAAGCAATTCCGAGAGTATAACAAAGAAACGTACCTGCATGAGCCTCATTCGGGTCGGGCCATTTGCTGCGACATATTTGCTCCTAGCTAGGATCGATGGGCGATATTTTTTCTATCCCAAGATCAATGATCAGTAAGATGGAAACTGGTCAAATGGTCATATACGTGCCTACCATTAGCCAGACAAAAGTCAGTGGACCTATATCCCAATAAGAAAGACCGAAACACCCGAATGACAAAGCGTTCGCAACATCCTAGGGAAGAGACAGACGGTAATGGAGTTGTCCGTTGGAGAAGAGGATGCTCTCTCCAGCGACTTATATGCGCTAGGTAACCATCACTCCCGACTCCAGATACGTGCTTCGCTGTCAAATCCTCTCCTCTTCTGCCATCGTTCTTCCGGTGTCGCTGCAGTAATCCATCGTGGGAAGGGGTTGCGACTATTGTCACGAATCAAACCGAAAGGATAGTTGGGATACCGGAAATTTAGTTCGGAGATAATGGTCAGTAGACGAGTTGTCCGTTCAAAGCGTACGAGAGAGGTACGCACTTGGGTGAAATCCAGGAGGGCGCATCCCGAAACAGCACCACGTATGTCGCATCCCGAGAGTGAATATCAGTAACACAGCGAGACACTTGGCATACTCGACAGTCGATTCGAAACGTGTGAACATACGAGGAGATCCTGTGGCAGCTGCAGAACAGTAGGGGTGCCAGGAATGATGGACGGCCGATCGATGTAGGGTGGGACGCTCTGGAGGCCATGTCGAAACGCTGCTGGTGGACGACGTACTTATTCGATCAAGTAGAGCGTTACAACCCTCTTTAGTTCATCGGCTTTGTAGATGAGGACGCAGTTGAATCGCGAAATCAGTGGGAGATAGTGATAGGGAGTCGGGAGAAAGTCAAGATGACGCAGCTCTTATTTGGCAAACGCCTAACCACCAAGCACAGCACAATACGCACGGGCCTTCCGGCGCGGCCTTAACTTATGTCGCCACAACAACCTTTCGACGCCCACAATGAGCTATCCGCTCCCAATACGCGACAAGTTGAGCGTTCGCCACATGTCGTATATACATTCTCTTCAGCTGAAACAACATACCACACCCGTCTTGGACCCATAACCCAGCTCAAACGATATACACGCAATGTAAGCACACATTCATGCTCTGCCCGCTTACATCTCATCTCCCTAACCCACACCTACATCTTACCCCAGTCTTCTCACCCATCGCCGACGTCGAGTTCATATCCTTCTCCAACACCGTCTTCAAGTTCCACTACCTCAGCACACAAACAAGCCCAGGCCTCGCGCAGCTCGTCGCCGAATCCCTCAAAGTCTCGGCACCCGTACGGCTGACGGAGGGCAGCGATGTGCTGGAGCCGCTGTTTCAGTTCATAGAGCCTCCTTCATCGGATCCCAATGGCCAAAGTGCACTTGCATCTCTTGAAGACGTGGACCCGACACTGTTCTTCGCCGCCGCCGAAGCTGCTTAGAAGTACGGCATGTTCAACGTCATCAACGCATGTAACGCTCGCATGGAGTGTGGCTCAACCCTTTCGTCTTTCAATTTTCGTCGAATCTCTTACCTTCTTGCCCCACATCTACAGACACCTCCCTGAACACCCTCTCGAAATCCTCAACCACAGCACCCTATGCAACAACCCAGTACTCGCAGACAAAGTCGCCTACGGTGCGCTTTCCTCTCCGCTCTCACACGTGACTTTCAAACTCGCAGCCCCAGGTCTTCTAGCTCGCTACGTATGTCTATCTCTCCCATGTCTTCCTAATTTCCTACTCACCCTCCCGTCGTCCTACATATCTCCTCACGTCGTGCTCGTACAAACAGGTGACATACTACGCCACCTAGCTCCACACAACCAATAATATCCTCACCTCCTTCTCCGTCTCCGCGCCCCACCTCAGCCCGCGATACGCCGTCCTCTACACCGAATGCCAGATGGCGCTCCTTACGGACCCGGTCATCGCGTGCTAAATCATACTGGGGATATTGTATGCGTGGCGGGGATGGTGCGGATTTCCAACGTGAGCATAAATCCAGATAGATATCCCGAGAGGACAATCAGACAACTATTGCATATACCGGAGGGACCCAACGAGAAAAATAGTCAGGCAGGAAGATGTACGAAGTCGAGCTATGTATGTTCAAGACGCGTATGGGATTTCGAAGGCCGAAAGTCGCTCGAAAGTGTGGAAGTACCGCCTGAAAGCTAAAAGGTCGGATTCACCGCCAAAGATCGATGAAAAAAAAAAAGGAAGTGGCGAGAGCTAACGGAGCATGAAATTCATACAAGTTCGCCTAGATACATTGACATCCACCATTTCTCCACGAGTCGTATACGTATGTACATCAGCCAATTTTTTTTTGTCATTGTTTTCCCGCCAGTTTATCGCAATAATGCATATACGTAAAAGATGACATTCTTCCCCCTTCGCCTTGAGTGAATAGTATCTCTTATTTGAAACTATCTAAACCGCACAAAAAAAATTAGTATATTGGGAATGGAAGTGAAGACAATCAAAGCAAGAAAGCAACGTACTATTTATGTTCACCAAATGCATGGCCACAGTCGGTGTTTGCGCACTTGTCTGGAGGGTTCCCTGCTACAAAGTGCGTGCATTTACAACCTTGCACTTCACAGTGGCCAAATCCTGGGTTCGTTCCGGTAGTGCTGCTGGTAGTAGTGCCCGACATGTTGGTTGTGCAGAGGGTAGAGGTAGTGATAGGCGTTCGATATTTCGTTCCGGTGCTTGGGTTGTGTAGATGAGTTTTCGAGGACTGAATGGATCGATGAAAATGCTCTATTATATATAATTCGGCTGATTCTATGTCTGCTGACCATGAAACTAGGCACTGAAGCACCGGAAAGATACATCCGTATTGTATCACGAGCAACTACGTGCGTCAGACTCGCACATCTGATAGGACAGGCAAACTCTGATACGACCAGCACGCGGGTCTTGATAATGCTCCGGTACATCGGCTGCTACTGAAAGTGCTTCCGTGTATTGAATATGCTCAAAGCGTCGAAAACGACATATCAATAGTCTGCTGCACGCCGATGAGAAATGTCATTGCTCCAGCGCCTATTTGAACAGTCAGGAGGTCAGAAGTTCAAAACACAATTGCGTGAAAGACATGCTGGCGGCCTCTTATCCATTGCGGTGAATAGAAAAGATGCTGCATGCCAAGTCGTTAATGAAAGATGACAACACTAAATGGCTCGTATTCAGGTACTAGTATTCAACGTGGATATCTATATTCTCTCGCAGGCGCCTATCTATTTGAATGGTTGTGGTCCAGCTGACTATCTTCTGATCAATCAGCCTTAATTTCTCTGACCACACTGCCCACGCTGACCGAATGTCAGACCTGTGATCATCTAAACGCACCGCAATCATTTTGACCTCCTACATTAGTAGTGAACAGAGCACCTGACAACATGAAGAATGTCATATCGCATATATGTTTACCAAGACCATGTGTTCTACTAGCATTCCAATTCAAGAATAGAAATGTCATTAAGCACTGCGCGGTTGGATAACGAGCGTCTTATTAGCCACGGCATTGCTGCGAATATAGTATTCCGAAGAGATATGTCGACATCAGCGCCTATTCTTCGTGATCAGGTGACGCAACCCTGCATCTTGATTCTTCGATCGCGGCTCAATAGCCTCATGACCAGGTCGTCTAAAAGAGGAAGTCGACCTCCGGAGGAATGCTCGACAGAGAGCCCGGTATTTTTGGGTGGAGGTTCGACTCGCGACAGCAGACACAAACAGCAAACCACAAAAAACAGAAGACACGCGAAGGACACGAAAAGATAAAAACAGCGATCCCCAGCCCACCGCCAAGAGAAAACAAAACCACAGACCGAAGCCACGCACACCAGCCAACAGGCGCAGGACAACTCGTAAAATGCCCCCAGGAGGCAGATAGAACTACGACAAATACAGGACAAACACCAACACAAGAAGCCAAACAAAAAAGGCAGAAGAAAAAGAACGACACAGCTGAACGAAGCAGGCAAAAAAACCTAGAGAAGAGGCAAAACCGAAGAGACAACGAACCACAGATAGAACACAACCCGCACAAAAAAAGAAAACGACCACGAGACACGATCGCACGAGAACCCCAAAACCAAAAAAAAAACCCAAAAATACCAGGCCCTCTGTCGAGCATTCCTCCGGAGGTCGACTTCCTCTTTTAGACGACCTGGTCATGAGGCTATTGAGCCGCGATCGAAGAATCAAGATGCAGGGTTGCGTCACCTGATCACGAAGAATAGGCGCTGATGTCGACATATCTCTTCGGAATACTGTATTCGCAGAAATGCCGTGGCTAATAAGACGCCCGTTATCCAACCGCGCGGTGCTTAATGATATTTATATTCTTGAATTGGAATGCTAGTAGAACACATGGTCTTGGTAAACGTATATGCGATATGACATTCTAAATGTTGTCAGGCGCTCTATTCACTACTAACGTAGGAGATCGAAATGATTGTCGTGCATTTAGATGATCACAGGTCTGACATTCGGTCAGCCCGGACAGTGTGGTCAGAGAAATTAAGGCTGATTGATCAGAAGATAGTCAGCTGGACCACATCCATTCAAATAGATAGGCGCCTGCGAGAGAATATAGATATCCACATTGAATACTAGTACCTGAATACGAGCCATTTAGTGTTGTCATCTTTCATTAACGACTTGGCATGCAGCATCTTTTCTATTCACCGCAATGGATGAAAGGCCGCCAGCATACCTTTCACAAAATCGTGTTTTGAACTTCTGACCTCCTGACTGTCCAAATAGGCGCTGGAGCACTGAGATTTCTCATCGGCGTGCAGCAGACTATTGATATGTCGGTGTCGACGCTTTGAGTATATTGAATACACGGAAGCACTTTCAGTAGCAGCCGATGTACCGGAGCATTATCAAGACCCGCGTGCTGGTCGTATCAGAGTTTGCCTGTCCTATCAGATGTGCGAGTCTGACGCACGTAGTTGCTAGTGATACAATACACACCTATCTTTCCGGTACTTCAGCGCCTATTTCCATGGTCAGGAGACGTAGAATCATCCGAATTATATATAATACAACATTTTCATCGATCCATTTAGGCCTCGAAAACTCATCTACACAACCCAAGCACTGGAACGAAATATCGAACACCTATCACTACCTCTACCCTCTGCACAACCAACATGTCGGGCACTACTACCAGCAGCTCTACTGGAACGAACCCAGGATTTGGGCCTTGTGAAGTGCGAGATTGTAAATGCACGCACTTTGTAGAAGGGAACCCTCCAGACAAGTGCGCAAACACCGACTGTGGCCATGCATTTGGTGAACATAAATAGTACGTTGCTTTATTGCTTTGATTATCACCACTTCCATTCCTAATATACTTGTGCGGTTTAGATCGTTTCGACTATCACTACTTGATACTATTCGCTCAAGGTGGAGGAGGGAGAATATCATCTTTTACATATATGCATTTTTGCGATAAATTGGCGGGAAAACAATGACAAAAAAATTGACTGATGAACATACGTATTGTAGGGGAATGATGGATGTCAATGTATCTAGGCGAACTTGTATGAATTACATGCTCCGTTAACTCTTACCACTTGCATTTTTTTTTAAATCCGTCTTCACATCTTGAACGTACGTAGGTAGACTTCATGTGTCTTTCCGTGTGACTCAGGTGTAGTGCATTTCTCGTTGGGTTCTTCCGATGTATGCATCAGTTGTCTGATTGTCCTCTCGGGACATCTATCCGGATTTATGCTCATGTTGAAAATCCGAGAACAACAGGACGACTAGTACTGTATATCACGCGTACCCGGAAACAAGATAGGTCAAACTTTTTATTCTAAGGCAATAGTATACAACAGCATAATCCATAAAAACACGCTGAAGCTGTACTATATACGACTCTACATGCACGTCGAACTCGCAAAACGTCATCAAAGAGGTAAGAAGCGCCGCCCACGCCCGATCGGAGGCGTCTACTGTAGAAGATGATAAAATATATCACCAACTCAATGGTTGATGTATAACGAAGGAGCGTACCTGCATGGGGCTCTAAATATCATTTCGGCCCCATTTATATAGCCCACCCGCTCATAGTTCGAATCGATTTTGGGCAATACGTTCAGTAGAAATATTTCATATATGCGCCCATCATTAGCGAGGAAAAAGAGGTTATTGCCAGTAGTTTCACTGAATGGAAAGCATAAAACCAAAGTTCGAACTTCCGAAACGACGGATCGCGAGAGGAGAACGTAGTCTAAAGCTCGTAGGGGATGAGTAAAGCAGAGCGGGGATGGGACGGGTGATGAAGGTACCTGGATCAGACGTCTAGCATATCCGACAAGTTTCGCCGTTTGGAGAACATAGACACAGAGTCATAACGCTGAGGATGAGGTCAGGATCGATGAACGCAGGGATAGCGGAGGGAAAGGGAAGGGTGCGTCTGCAGAAAGCGCCACGGACTGAGTATGTCGCATGTCGAGACTGAGCGACACGCTTGGCATCGCCGATATCAGATCCAATAGACGTAGAGATGGGAGAAGATGATGTGGTGGACGCAGCACAAACAGTAGTCACGGGTAATCGGTGGAAAGACTGACGCGTAAAAGAATTGAGGTAATGAGTCGAATCGAGCTAAACAACACACCGGTGGTCCCGGTCAATGACGTGGTTCTTCATCCATGTAGAGCATCTCGGTGTTTTTGATGTTCAGCGTTCTCGAAGTTCATCAGCTTGGTAGAGAAGATCCCTTCGAGTCGCGAATTCGGTGAGAGACGCTGGCTGGAGTCGAGATTTTGGATGAACGTTTCAACGCATCACCCAAGATGGTAGGGGAATTCGTCGAGCCGAGCTAGGAGACGCGCGGGGTCGTCCTCAATGCAATTTTGCCAAAGCAGAGCTTCGAGTTGAATCGCCTTGTTAGCAAAGACGCCAAACTCGAACGCTCAGCGACGGCTATAGTGAGTCAAGACTCCCCGCGCGGGAGCAAGGGGGCGGTATAAATCCCGAACCAAAGGGAAAAAGGGAAAAGGGGTCGTCACTGCGCATATAAACGCTCTTTCATCAAGAAGATGCCTGTGATGTGCGGACATAGGTGAGGGAGATGGTGTTGAGAGTCCGTTGAGAACGAGTCAGACTCGATGACGCGCCTCTTATTTGGCACACATCCGAACGCCAAACACAGCACAGCAAGCACAGGCCCAGCGCGGCCCATCAACACGTCTTTTGTCCTCCTGGAACCATCATCACCGTCGCGTTCGTAGTACAGCACGCCCATCCGATGGCCACGACACCTCTCAACGTCCAACACCACGAGTACCCAACACAATCGGACGACGAGAGCGCTCAAAACGCGCCATAGGTGCGACCACTCCAACCGAAACAACACAAGACACCACGCGAGTCTCAAGTCTCGACTCTGGCCTCGACATCGTCATCGTCGTCGTCTTGACCCATAACCCCCATCTACGATACTTATGATGGAGACCGCCATCACCATGGACACTACGAGCACGAGCACCGCTCCAGCCACCTCCGCACTGTGTAAGCACGTCATCACATTGACCTCCCGTCCCCGTCCGCTCAAATCAACCCCCATCACACAGTCTGCTCACCCACCGCCGACGTCGAATTCATATCATCCTCCAACACCCTCTTCAAGCTCCATTCCACCCACCTCACCCCACAAACCAGCGCAGGCCTCGCTCAGCTCGCCACTGGCTGTCTTGACATCTCGGACCCCGTACGGCTGACGGAGAGCAGCGAGGTGCTTGAGATCCTGTTCCAGTTCATCGAGCCTCCGTCGTCGGATCCCAGTGGCATACGTGGCGCGGGATTGCTGGAAGAGGTTGACCCGACGCTGTTCTTTTCTGTCGCTGAAGCTGCTGAGAAGTATGGGGTTAGCAGCACTGTGAGCGAATGCCATGCTCGCATGAAGTACGTCTGCATCCGCATCCCCTTCCTTCACGCTATTTCTGACCTTACCTTATCCTATCCTCTTTCCCTCTCATCTACAGAACACTCCTCTTGGACTACCCCCTCGAAATCCTCGACCACAGCACCCTACACGCCCACGCCCACCTCGCAGACAAAGCCGCGTACCAAGCCCTCTCCACCCCACTCTCCTCCGCCGCGCTCAAACTCACTGCACCCGGACTCTTAGCTCGCTACGTACGTCCTTCTCTTTTCCCTCCCTCATGCCATGCATCCCCCGCTCATTGTCCCCTCGCATACAGGTGGTTTACTACTCCTCATGGCTCGACGTAACCCACACCATCACCTCCTTCTTCTACTCCAACACACGCCCCCCATGCACGCGCAGCGCCTCGCTCTACCACGCCCTTTCGGAGCTTCTCCACGGGGAGACTCCACGCGTTGTTGGCGATGTAGCGTACGTCGCGCGCAGCGTGTCGTTGGCGATGGATCTTATGCATGTGGAGTGTTTGGATGATTATCACGCGGGGTGTCCGTGTAGGATTGATTGTGTGCAGTTGGATGAGAGGGTGAGGAGGGAGGTGGCAGGGATGGGGAGGTTTAGTGAAGCGAGAGTGGAGGGGAGTAGGTGAGTGAGCTGTGGATGTGAATTTAAATGGGTATGGAGAGGATAAAGTGAGGATGGTGCATGCTGTATCTATTTCATGGTATGCAATATATGTATATTCACTATCTCGCGGGATTATGTGCGTGGTATACATAACAATCGACAGGTCCAGAGAAATGTAGAGTATATGAACAATGAATGAGCCTTGATCTAATCTCATTTCTCGGTTTACATCCTCACATTGTAGGGATCGACGAACGGTTGAGCTTGGACGACAAGGACAGGGGTAGAGATTGACTAGATAAGCCCGGTATCTACACACGCGTCTGTACATTGTCGGTCGTTGTCGGAGACCACCACAATACCACTGCCTATACTGCTCGTATCCCCTCGAACAATCGCACGCCACCCTACAATATTGGCTGGCTCAGTCGTCCATGCTGTCTACACTGCATGATCATTCAGGTCATTTTGCTGCACATACACGTAGTACGTAAACTCCCAACCCTTCCATCGTCAACCAAAAAAAAAACAGCGACGACGAATACCGTACCTATATAATTTAATTTTAATCCCAAATACATAATCCACTATTCGATTCAAAAGCTCAACAGGCCGCCCACAAGCATCTCTCCCAGGTGACAATGCACACGTCAATCAACAAAAGGGTTCAATGTATAAAACGCCCATATAATTTCGAGGGTGCATTTCTACCTCGAAGTGAGCACTGTGCGGGCGGCGCGGTGTGGGGTCTTTTCTCATCAAAGGGCGACAAAGAGTCGTTTTGAAAAGAGAGGGAAGGGGGAAAGAGGATGTACTCGCAGACTATCCAGGTACAGATGAAAAGCGTACCTATCCCATATTCGATGCATCACATACATGCACAGCAAAAACCGAACCAGCACCAGCCGCAAGAAGAAATATGGCGAACAGAATATACCAAGGGATGCTAAAGGGAATTAAACACGGATGGCGTTTTGAAGGTGCGATGATGCATTGTAACGGTAGACTAGTATCCTAGAATACAGTCGAATCGAATCATGTTAGAACAGCACCCCCCAAAAAAAGAAAAAGGAAACAACCCACGACATACGGGTTTCATTCATGGAACCCATACACCGCAATTATAGGCCTTGGTGAAGGTACAGAGACCACACAAAATACGGTGCAGAGATCGAAGGGAACCGTACTGCCGTGGGGTCGTTTTCGTTTTCGGGCGGGGGGGTTTATGACGATGATGAGGCGTCAAATGCTTCGCTTCAAGACTTGAGACGAAGGAGAAGTAAAAGCCGACTATGGCACATGTAACAGACGCATCATTTACATTTTTTTTTCAAAAAAAAAAATACCCCAATAAGTGAAAAAAAAGAAAAAGAAAAAGACGCACGACAGTCTATTTTTCGTAGAGCGCACCGAGGTGAAAGGTTTGCGTATAAGCAAGGAACCATCCCGAAAGGCGTCTCATTGACAAAAGGTAAAGCAACCGTATTGTGCGTCGTTTTCTGAAATCTTAGACGAGAAGAGGTGTAGGTGGTTCATTACAGTTGACGTAGGATGGGAGGGAGGAAGAGATTGTGCGGGACGGATGACTCGACCCAAGGACCATCATGGAGGATGTCTCATAGATGCTGGAATATGATCATCGAGCCGTTAGATGATCATAATCATACAAACGCACCTGGATATCATGCACCAAATCTAATAGGTACATGGTGCATTCTTGCGTATCGGTAGACAATAAATATGATCTAGGGTAATAAATGAAAACGATTCAGTCAAAAAGACGGGAAGTAGACGCCTATGCACGGACAAGCAGACTGCATCATAAAAATCCTATTATGGCCCCAAACCAAACCCATAGACGTTGAACCCAGGTCGATATGCTGTAAAACACAGATTACTTTACACAAGTGCATATGTTTCAAGACAAAGATTGAGGATTAATGATCAAAGCAGACGGAAGAAGGAAGGAGATAAGGAAAGGAACTTCCAAGGTCGCGAATTTCGTAAGAATGTAAGGCCAAAAGAAGGACGCACGACATGGCATTTCCATGTTGTGAACCCTGGAGAGAATGATGCGCCAATGTGACTGACTTGCTTAGATGAAAGCACGGTCATCAAAGGCAGCGCAAGACACCAGGCGCCTAATCGTGCGTCGTCTCCGAGAGCCTCGGTGAGAAGGTGGTTCAGGGGTCGACAGTAAATGGGACAGAATGAAAGCGATACCAATTAGAGTACTCACTGTATAAAAACGCTTCAGCCATGCACATCAAGGTGCATATATGTAAAGCAATATTTCTGTCATAACTCGTCAGAAAATTGCCCAGGGAGCATAAATCTGAAGAGAAATAACATTTTGACGGACATGATAAGCGCAACGTTCGCCCACTCTGGTTGGACCACATTCTGAGGAACTAACGTGTATCAAACTAAAGAAAAAAACGAGTGCAGAACATACCACCTCAACAATCATAAAGTGAAGGAATGCCCATCTGATTTTGATTTAGGCAACTCGTAAGTGAACAAGCTCGCCCGAGCAGAGACATTGTTACCTTGAAGTGATAATCGCCACATATTGATCGTTGATATCGCAGACCACGAACGTTGGCAGATCAAAGGAATGGCCGGGGGTATGAATCGATATGAGCTTCAGTGTCCACCCGGCCGTCCAGAGCAAACAGAACTACATACCGACGTCGCGTACCCGAGTCAACAGGTGTGGTATGACTCGTAAGATGGGCTTCGGAGGCTGATAGTAGTGTTCGTAGGCGAAACGCCCCCACGATTGGGGAAATAAAGGACGTGGCATGAGAAGAACGGCAGATCCGAATGGATCAGGCTAAAGAAGTTGGGCGTGTGAAGGCACGTTGGAGGTTGGTGAGAGAGGATTCGAAATCGACGAGGGAAAAACGCTCAATCGATAGACATCATTAGTACCGTCGACAATGAACGATGGCTTAACGAAGGCGTGACTGGGTATCGGAATCGATATGAACTTGATTGTTCAGAGCAAAGAAAACCGCTCACCCTGGGAATCAGATGAATGACGCTCCCCACCCGCTATACACCAGAAACGTCCTCGCTCATACAAATCGGCATGCACTGTACACGTTCCAGTTGAGAAATGCGTTCCACGCTCTGAGATGGGTCTGGAGAAACGTTGATGATGGAGGATCTGCGTGCGGTGGGGAAGATGAATGATGAATGACGTCGCAGGAGACGCACTATAATTTCGCATGGGCGTCGGATTGGATGGAGAGAATCAGAACCAAGCAGAGAAATCCTGGACAAGTCGGGGTCACAGGAAAGAGTGGGAGACGTCCAACAAGTGAAGGCATGCTCAGTTTAGAGGCAGCTCGAGATCCAGCATCGATCGTCCGCCTTGACTACGCTGGTGGTGTATGCGAGAAGAATATCACTGTCCTGAGACACGTTGGGGTACCGATATCGCCTATAAAGTGGGAGATCAGAAAGATTACCGTAGTCTGAGTTAATTAAATGCAAGTTAGCGATCGCGCACCCTGATTTGTATGGCAAAGGTCGTCGTAAACAAATAAGTATACGCACCGAATGGGCATTGAACATCGAAGCGGTGTTTCTGTCTAAAAATCACCAGACGATCCGCTACAAAATGTAATGTATGTCCGAAGTGCAATTACAATACCTTCGAGGAGCATTATAAAACGCAAAGCTTGCCTTGCCTACATACTCCGCTCGGAGACCGCATTTTACTGACGAAAAGAAAGTGAGTCAAATTAAACCAGCATCAAAACGAGGAGAAGCGCGTACCAGTACCACCGCAACAACCATTAAAAAGGGCGGGCGAATGTCTGGCAGACGTGGTTATGCGTTGCGAAATGGAATGGAATTTGCGCATTGACAGCAGGGGTTGTAGGCGATAACGTCTAGATACGTAGCGGAGGAAACGAAGGACATGGAACGAAAAGAACGTTAAATCCGTATAGAGGTGGCATCCCATGAAGGTATTAATGCCGCGCAGAGACAATATGAGTGGGTTAGAGGGAGAGGTGCCGGAATCGACAAGTTGAACGACGGCTTATCGAAGGTTTGACTGGAGATCGGGATCGGGATCGATATGAGCGTGATTGTTTCGTGCACACAAAACCACTCACCGAGAGTATCAGATAATAAAGCGTAACTTCGGCTCTACACCAGAGATGTCCTTGCGCACACAAGTCAACTTGCGTTGTACGTGTTGCGCGTATGTCGCTTCGTACATGCGCTCATATGTCGCTAGGAACACGTTTTTGCGGCATTTGTCCGTGATGGTGAGCCTCAGATACTCAAGACGAGGTAGGAAGACTGTATAAACCAAAGCTTAGGCCAAAGTCCAGTTAGCTCGGGAGACCGACAGAAGAAGCACATACAATGATATGAGTGGGAGGGAGGAAGGGCGCACTGGCAAGCGCCACGTATGTAGGTGGAGCTGGGGAGCGAATGCGGGCAGCACAATGTGCTAAGACATGCAGCTGTGCAGAGAAAAGCTCTAATAAAAAGTGGACGTACAGGAGAATCCTGCGGCATACGGAGGAACAGACCAAGTTCCAAGAGAGACGACCGAAGACGATCGTGCAGACGAAAGGTTGCCATGTTCTGTTCAGGGCGTTGTTAACCAGGGCAGGGCCTCGGATCGAATCGCCTTGGTAGAGAGACGCAAACATCGAAGAGTCAGGTCTCTGAGTACTCGTGCGCGCAGTAGCAAGCTCAAGCCTGAGGAGAAGGCGTGTAGAACAGACGCGCCGTGACGTACTCGTATTTGGCATACACCTGAACACCAAACACAGCACAGCACGCACGGGCCCGCGTCGACACGTCCTCTTGTCCCCCCCGAACCATCAGATTCATACCATGCCCGTTCGATGGGGTGAGTCACGCGTCCAACACCACGAGTACCCAACGTAAATGCACGACGAGAGCGCTCGAAAGGCGCCCAAGGCGCATCGTCGTCGTCTTGACCCGTAACCCCCATCGGTGATGAACACCACCGACACTACGAGCGCCCGCTCTATCACAACCACCTCTTCACTGTGTAAGTAGCGACACACCCATCCACCTCTCACATCGTCCCCGTCCGCTCACATCAACCCCATCACACTAGTCCGCTCGCCCACCGCCAACATCGAGTTCATATCCTCTTCCAACACCCTCTTCAAACTCCATTCCACCTACCTCGCCCCACAAACCAGCGCAGGCCTCGCTCGGCTCCCCACTGGCTCTCTTGACATCTCGAAACCTGTCCGGTTGACGGAGGGCAGCGAGGTGCTGGAGATCCTGTTCCAGTTCATCGAGCCTCCGCCGTCGGATCCAAATGGTCAACGCGCACTTGCATCGCTCGAAGACGCGGACCCGACGCTATTCTTCGCCGTCGCCGAAGCTGCTGAGAAGTATAGTGTTAGCAGTGCTATCAGCGCATGTCATGCTCGCATGGAGTACGTCCCCTTCCCCTTCCACCTCCACACTCCCGCTCCTTACCGCCGTCCCTCGTCCTCATAATCCAACCCTTTCGCAGACAACTCCTCGCAGACCACCCGCTCGAAATCCTCAACCATAGCACGCTCCACAACCACCCAACGCTCGCAGACAAAGCCGCGTACCAAGCCCTCTCCCACCCCCTCTCCTCCACCGCGCTCAAACTCACCGCACCGGGTCTTCTATCGCGCTACGTACGTCCATCCTTCCCATATTCCCACATCCCCATAATCCCCACTCATCCTCTCCCCCACCCCATCCTATCCTATCTCCTCACACCATACCTCATACCCATACACAACACAACAGATAACCTACAGCGCCACCTGGCTTTACACAACCACCGCCATCCTCGCCCTCTTCACCTCTCCCACCACCGCGGAGCACCCCTGTCCGCGCAGCGCCGTTCTCTACGCCGAATGCCACCGCGCGCTCCCGGCCGGCCCGATACACGCCATCGCCCGCGCAGATGATATAATACGCGAGACGGCGGTGGCGCTGGATGTGGATGCGATGCAGGTGAGGTGTTTGGGTTTGGGCGCGGTGTCGTTGGGAGAGAGGGATGGGGATGGGGATGGGGATGGGGATGGGGAGGACAGACGATGTGCGTGTGAGATTGATATTGAGGAGGTGGAGGAGAGGGTGAGGAGGATGGTGGCGGAATGTGGAGGGTTACGACCGTTTAGCGCGGTGCGGGTGGGAGTGTGACAGTAACTAAGTATAGTTGTTTGGTTGGCGCAGTGAGGACTGTACAAACATCTTCGTCCAGAATATACCTTCTCCCCTGTATGTTTTATCATGAATAATGTAATCTCATGAAAGTACTTCGCCTGACCTGTGGTATTCCTGATACGCATCGTACAGTGATGAGCGCAGATACAGATATCGTGCACGTCTATGTGAAATTTAAACTCGGGGCAACTTGAACGTACCACAATACTACAGTAACAGTGCTCAAACCATCGGGTAAAAGCGACCCGCAAAGGCGTCCACACACATGCGACTATGCAAAATGCAGTTTTATTGGTGCTCTCGTGCTCGACATACTGCACTGGTAGGCCGGATGGCGAGTGTAATTGTGACTACACCAATAAACAAGCAAGTACATACGGTAGTTGGGTGGTGTCGAAACATGTATGTTGTATGCATTCGTGTGTTTGAACGTACGGGCGCTGAAGTTAAACGACTCTACATACTTTGACTTTGACTTTGACTATGATTGAAGCGGATGAATCCCACATCCGAGTCCATGAACGCTACATTCATATCGAATATCCAGGATGAGCGTAACGTATGTGAGTAAATAAAGTGGATTAAACTAAAGAAAAAAACGAGTGGAGAACATACCACAGCTACGATCATAAAGTGAATGAATGACCATCTAATTTGGGTATAGGCAACTCGTACGCGAACAAGCTCACCCGTAGATGCAGCGTTACCTTGAGTGATAATCTGATCGTTGATATCGTGGGATACGAACTTCGATGGCAGATCAAAGGAAGGGCTGGAGGTATGAATCGATATGAGCTTCAGTGTCCTTCCGGCCGTCCAGAGCAGACAGGACTACATACCTGCGTCGCGCATACGGGGTGTACTATGAATCGCGAGAGACTTCGCGTTCTTGGGGGTAGGACTTGTAGGTAATACGCCTACATGGCGGAGAGAACGAATGACACGGCACGAGAATGACAGATCCGGGAAATATAGGGCTAGATGGAGAGTAATGCTGCGCTGAGACAGTATGGATGAATTAGGCAAAAGAATTCAGACGTGTGAAGGCACGTTGGTAGTGGGTGAGAGAGGGGTCGGAATCGATGAGGGAAGAATTCTCGATCAATATCAATGATATCGTCGACAATGAACGATGGCTTATCGAAGGCGTGACTGAGCATCCAAATCGATATGAGCTTCATCGTTCAGAGTAAAGAAACCACTCACCTAGAGCATTGGATAACGATGCACCCCTTCCGCTATGCACCAGAAATGTCCTTGCATATACAAGTCGGCATGCGTTGTACACATTGCGAGATGCGTTCCACACTCTGAGATGGGTTTGGAGAAACGCTAACGATGGATGATCTGCGGGCAGTGGAGTGGCACAATTGACGTGCCAGAAGTAGTACAATTATTGTGCATGGTCGTCAGATTGTATGGAGAGAATCGAACCAAGCAGAGAAGATCTGTACAGAGCATAGAGGAAAGAGTCTGTTTGGAGGCGGCTCGAGATCCAGTGTCAATCGTTCGTCTTGACTACGCTGGAGGGGTATGAGAGACGAGAAGCACTGTTCTGGGGCGCGTTGAGTTACCGATGGCGCCTATAAAGTGGGAGATCAGTGAGATTACAGCCGTGAAATGCAGCGTATCCTGATTTGTTTGGCAAAGGTCGCTGTAAACAAATAAGTGTGGTGCCGCCCGATATTGCCGAAGTCCGATTCTGGGTGGCAAACGCAAGATAAGTACAGCCCGTGCCATGTCAAACGCGAGATACAGCATGTAGTGCAAGTGCACGGAAGTGAACATGATCACCGAAATACGTGCATGAGGCTCATCAGAGTCGCCTTCAATGTACTTATACCAGGGATGTGGATGACGCATGGTATCGAGATGTTTGTATTTCGACGAACGACGAGAACACGAGACTTACCTTCAGACTCAGCGAAAAAAAATAGAAGGCAGGGGGGAGAAATTTTACTTTTTTCTCCTCCAGAGCAGTTATCGTCTGTATCGTAGTAGGATAGAAAATGCTCCATCATTGCGCCTCTGTTTGGACGTCACATGCGTCACCCACACAAGGAAAAGCAGACGCATTCGTTTTTACGAAGCATACACAACATCCTCAATTCAGAACCAACGGGAATCGCTGTCCCAACATACGGACTTGGGAACGTTTCCCAGTGCCCTGGTACGTGTGCGAATCGACGAGGCTAAGATGGTTATGCGGAGAAAAAGAAGATAGAAAAGAGGAGAAATAGCTGAGTAAAACCCAATGAAAGTGAACCCCATGAGCTACCTACAGACAATTTGTAGAGAAATATCCCCTTGACGTATTGAACTATTGCACCCTGCACGGACATACGGATACAGCTACTGATCTCTCGCTACCCCGACCTATGGGCGAGATCTCCAGGAAGCTCACAGTGCTGAACTGTTATTTTCTAGTTAATCTCCTACGGGAAATGAGCTCGTCTAGGAGAAGCATGCGGCAACTACATATTTATTCGGGACTGACTGTCCTAGCGGGATGTTGCTGTACAAGATGTATCACCTTCGATTGGACACAAATCTAACAGCAGTTGAAAAAATACCGGTTCTGCCGGCAAGACTCACTCGGTGTCCTTATAGATCGACAACGAGGTCTTCTTGTAGTAATCAAATTTTGATCGGCTCTTTTAACTTTTTTGCGTGAGTAACCGTCTCAGGGCAAGTAGAAAAAGCCGTGCCATGCGTGCGTGGTGCGTGCACGCGTGCACGCACCGAGACCAATTTTCACGCACTCTGCACGCACGTACAGATTTATGCACGCGTGCACGCAAGTTGT
>MU155498.1:3788-20350 GCA_015484465.1 Pholiota conissans
TGAGCATCTTGCACTTCCCAACTACCGCGAACATCATTATCTTACCAGAACATGTAAAGGACACTCATAAATCGCATTTTGCATGATATAGACGATGTAAAAGCAGCTTGCGATCTACATTTCTACTTGTACGTCCTTACAGCTTCAGCTCTCTTTGTATTCCTCCACCTCCCCCCTCTCCCCATCCACGAGACTTACAGTGGCATATATTCAGAAGGGAGAAAACGCCCTCTCCCAACTATCCTATCACTCCTCTCACCGAGCTCCTACGCACGATTCGAGCGAATGTCCGCAACCACGATGCGGTATATGCGCTACGCAATTACTTGATGGCGTCTTCTGCCCTCCGTCCGCCCTCCTTCGAGCAGCGTTTTCCCTATGGAGTAATGCCCAACCCGGAAAATTGGCGTTATAACAGAACCGCCGCCGTTGCGTTTGCGGACACTGGGAGTGGCAGTGGGACTGAGTATTATTCTCCAATGCCTTCGCATGAGTGCAATCTGGGTGGCTCTACTAGTACGCCAATTGAGTCTGATCTCTTCCGCGACTGTATTGAGGATTACGGTCTTGATGCGGTTCAGCCGTTACGTGCATATACTATGCGAGTATTTTCATTTAGTTGCGTTGCGTTGTGTTTTCTTTCGTCTCGCTCACCCCTTGCGATTTGTAGATTTGGTTATCAAACCCTTTTCCATACGCAATCTATCCCTGTCGTTCGCAGCAATCCCACTCAGCCATTTGGGTAAGTCCTGCTTCAACCACTACTGCTACCCTTCCTAGTTATTAACGTGCTCTTTTACGATATTGCTAGTGCAACAAATAACACCGTTATCAACAGGAAAATGCCACCTCATGATCAAGATATCAGTTCCACTGCCAACGATGAGGAGAATTGGACCCCAGATATTAAATCGGAGGAGGAGGATTGGAATCAAGAGATTAACTTGGACGATCTGATGACGAAAAATAAGCCTGCTCCGGCGCGGCGCAGTGCTCGTCTCAGCGCAGTGTCCAGAAAGGAAGGTGAAGGCAGCAGTGCAGCCACCAAGGAGTCCTTTGCCCCGGATGGTGCTACGGTTGAAGAGGAAACCGTGTTTTTGAATCGTAATGGTAAGCCGGTTAAGAACTCTAGGTTCTGGACGTATACGACGCAATAATCGTTGCAATATTGCGATTACCTTCGACCATTTTATATTTGGACTTTTATGTTTATGCATTTATGGATTGTTTTATGTAAAAAGGACTGTAAATATGCGTGTCATGTACTTCTATAGGCGAATTTTTAATGCAAATAGACTTTATAATTGGGTTTAAATAACGCAGGTATTTATACAAGTTATCAAGGCGAGTGCACACCCCTTCCCCTATTCCGTCTTGAGTTGACATCATCAACATGGAATGGAGGGGTGGAAGACAGAGAGCGAACGTACGAGAGACCGGAGTCGATAGACTCGAAGATAATCTTATACCGAAGATGTATGTAGGACGAGAAGTCGTGATATCGAACGTTAGATGCATAGGATTCGTCATATGGATACGGATATCAATGAAGGCGAAAGTGCGTCGTAGGGTGCCTAGCGTGCGGGGCATTCGAGCCTCGAGCAGAGAATTTGAGAATTGTGGGTTTGGATTTCGGTGTTCTGTCGACAAGGATAGATGAAGATGTTTCCTGTTCTCGCTGCCAAAGCTTTCGTTGATCCGTACGAAGCAACGCCTATGGTTGGTTGATGATTAAACAGATTGTATTTGATGTCAAAACTTCGCCTGAAGGAGAAATTGATGACACCGGACGAGTCCTACGTAAAATTTGATAGCTACATAGATGTGACCCAAGGAGCGAAGAGTAGAGAAATAACGAACGAACATCAGTGCGAGTGAAGGCAGAAACAGAAGATTGGACGAAACGCACCTGAAGAAACCCGTGTTCTAGCTCCTATCCCAAGGCGTCTCCAATATCCGATAAGATGACACGTTCGCCTTGTGGCTTTCGGTCATACAAAAATTATAGAGGCACTGGAGATACTGAAGCGGTTAGAGCGTTGATGAAGGCGACGTGGCCGCGACGTCGACGGTTCAAAATTGACACTTTTCTGGGACTGTATTCGATTCAGAAGCATGAATTACCATCGTGCAAGGATAGGAAAGAGCGGGCGAAGGATAAAAGTGTCATGGACGAACTGGTAGCGGGGCTATGTAACGAGCTGTACGACAAGTACCATGACGAATTTCTCTCTGGAGGTCGGGAACACCAAAGCATTTCCCTAGCTCTAAAAAAGCATGTAGAATGTCCTAATGACACAGAGAGGAGTACAAGACGAGTAGACTTACAAAGTAGAAGACGAGATGAGATGTATGCATAAAGAAGCGTACAGTTTCAGATATCCCGCTCGTGGAGCATGGCTAGGCAAGAAAAGTCAACGGGGCGAAAGTACCAGAGGAAGCGGATGACGACGTGGTGAGAGGAGACGCGAACTATGGTTCGGCCGAACCCGGACGAATGGCATCGTGAGGATGGCGTCGTGAGAACGTCCCCTGGTTGATTCGTCACGCCGCCTTTCTGCATCAGGTTCTTCCAACAAGTCCCTCCTCTCTACTCTGACGCGTCGTGCGCCAATACAGCCTACGCGCATTGAAATGTCTATCTGTAATTATCTGTATGTCCCACTATCTCAGTATGTGAAGACTGATGAGAGCACCGTCACCAAAGATATGAGCCCGCCCATACGGGCGCACTCTTCACGCCTCAAGCTCAAGGACTCATGATGCATCTGCATGACGCGTGACGAGCCTTCCTCCATCGCCTCTTCTTCCCCGGCGCGACACCACCAATTCCAAGTCCCTCGCACCCTTGCACGGCATCGCCACGGCCTTCGCTTCAACCGCACCTCCACACCGGCCTTCCAGCGCGACTCTATTGCTTCATTCTCCTGCTGCCACACCGTCGCCGCCCCTTGTTCCCTCCTACGCTCTGTCCTCGTCACTGGTCGTCGACATCTGTCATCTTTCGCGCCTCAAGGCCTCACACACACGATGAACCAACTCTCCTCCATCACCTCTTGTTCGTCCTCAACGCAACATATTGCGCCAGACGCTCCATCACCGGCACCCATAACTTTCTGGGTCGCGCCTTTCTCTCCTCCTCTCACCACCTTACGCACCTCTGCTCCTCATTCCGCGACGCTCGTCTCCTGTTCAGCCTCCGTATACGCATGTGCGACGGATGCTGTCATCTAATCCGACCCCGCCTTCTCTCGACGAAGATGCACTAACTGTAACCGCTAGCTGCGTGCCAGCCTTCCTTCGCTCCTCAAAACCTCAAGCTCAAGTTCAACCGTCGAAATCACGTTGACCTTATCTTCAGTCGCCTCTTCGTCCCCGACGCAAAGACACCGCCGGTCCCAGCGACGTCAACATGGTTTCATGTAGTGTAGATGCCAATTCGCACTTTCCTCGCGCTTATCGAGGTAAGGTCTTCACATCATCTACATCTCCTCTCTATGCCGACCTCCATCCAGCACGACTCTAGTTTCCAATACCACGATTTCACCTGCTACGCAGCGACTACGTCCCCTCTATTACACGTCGACTTCACCCTCCTTTCACACGGCCACATACCGCATATCCATCAAAGAGATCAGTAACAGGACGTGCTCATGTTTTGCATACGAATGATGTATCTTGCATTTAAATACCAGCGTCCATTTCATTTCTGATACTTTCTCCAGTGATTTCACACTACGCTGTTTGTCGCCGACTTCGCTCGCGTAGCGCCCTTCAAGTAGGCATCAATGAAGCCCGCATCCATGCTCGCTCCTCCGCATATCCTTTAATTGCTGATGCACACAATTACACTCTTCTCGGTCACTCTCTTCCATATGGCGTAGGGATATTCTCCCTCCCGCTACGTTCGCGGTCATTGGACAGTCATACCCCGCTCTCTTTCCAAGCGAATGACTAATCCAGCAAGTTTCGCGAACGGAATTAGCGCATATATCCCATATTTGAACGCTTTTCGCGATCATTGGCCTGTCTCTCTGCACTCTTACCTGACTATCATTGGTCGAACGACGAGTAGGTCGTGTTGATCGCTTTATCTATCTATAACCATGCACTAACGGAATCTTCTATTACAGATCGAAGAGAAAACGCAGTCGAACATCTTTGATGTTTGATTGAGCTCGACGCTCGTCTCTGACAGACGCGGGCGCTCAGTCTCTCGGAGGAGGATGAGATAACGGAAGGAGAGCCCGGATATGATACAGGTGACCTCGAATGACTCGGATAGAGTCATAGCGGCGCGCTGACGCTCGTTCATCTTTCATCAAATCAAGCTCTTTTGCCTTCAGCAAACACGTTCCACCTCCAATACCGGTAAATACGCTAGCACGTTTCGGGTTTCGCGAGTCGAAATGGTGCATATATCTCCCATCCGAATGCTTTTCGGGATCGTTGGCCTCTCAACTCTCTCACACGACCGTCGTTGATCGAACAATAGGTGCGCTATGACCACTTTGTTTCTATGATCTCGTAATCATGGTATCTTTATTATATGTTTAGCAGGAGGTGCTCTCAAACGTTATCGAATCTCGGTTCCATCTCTACCAGACGCCGGGTTAGATCTCGCAAATTAGGAATCGGTGACGAAAGGAAAGGGCCGGCTGGTGACAGTTCAGATGACTTCCAACGACTCGAGTGGAAATCGTGCGGTCATCGCACGTTTCCTCGTATTCTTGTTGTCCAGACGTCCCACTACTACACATTGCCCATATTCATCTCAAACCGTTGAATAACGAAGACTCAGACTTCATTTTTGTGTTCGTCTACCCGCCGCGTATGTGCTCTTATTTACATCCCGTTGCATCTCCTCTTTTCTATCATGTCTGCAGCGCACTTCCTTTTTCGTGCGAAATCAACCCTCGCCTTTCGTCAATGCTCTCGCTACACTTCGTCCCACAAAGTCAGACGTCTTTCTCGTCGCAACTTTCGCTGCAGCCTCTCCGGGGTACTACTTGTCCACACGTCTTGCCTCGATGCTGTTATACTTAACCGCCCTGGCCTCTCTCTGGGCTCTAATTCGTGTTCATCTGTCCGCTTACTTGTTAATCTCGATCCCTCGGCATATTTTTGGACAGCAATGCATGGCTGTGCTAATTCAAGCGATTTTGCTGTGTATTCATTTCCGCTTAATTCCCTCGCTATTTGAGGATTGGATGTTCATGATCATTCGTTTACTAGACTGGAATGAAGTGCATTTTCCTTACGCAAATGCATGCGCTGATTTTGTAGTCGTAGCGTTAGAATCATTGAACGTTGGTAGAATGTTATCACGCAACCATTACTGAAGACGACTTTTCGTAGCGTAACGTGCATAGTTATGACCTCAGTCTGACAGCTGAGATATAAAAGAGCACAGCCGGGTCACCTGGCCTAAGTATCATAAACCTGTATCCTAGGCTGCTGCCTCGAGGACACTGATACGCAATGCGCCATTCACGCGGCCCGACTCATTGAACGAGAGTGCGGCAGTGCGCAAACACACCTTGCATTCCAACCCCATCTCGTCAGACCTCTACGAACACAAACAAACATCCTAAGCATAACTATACTCAAAATCGATGGGCTTTGGCAAGATATTTCGTAAGGGGTTGGATCGCATCCGTGCGGGAAAGGCGCACGAAACGACCAGTGTGCCAACGAACAATCCAGTGACATCGACTCCGATGTTTGGCAATAACAATGCGATATTAGGCGGACAATTTCAAGTTTATCAAGCACAAAATGTTATTCAGAACCCCAACTACAGCGCCCAAGGCGAGTGAATGTCTCTATCTAGGATGAATCCTTGCAAACTAATTTGAATCAGGAGTTGATCCGCGAATGCCCCTACTCAAGGAACATGTTTCGACCTCTGCTTTCCACAACTCTGCAGAACGTTATGATCCTCCTCGATGTCACGAAAATACGCGGGTCCAAGTTCTTGCAAAAATCCGCGATTGGACATTGCGGTCAGCTCAGAATCGGAACACCTGGATTCTCTGGCTGAACGGTGCGGCGGGTGCCGGTAAATCCGCAATCATGCAGTCCATCGCAGACCTACTCCTTCTCCAGTACTCTTTCGTAGCCATCACCAGCTTTTTCTTTTCTCGGGGCGATGCCACTCGGAATACTATAGAGTCTTTGGTCGCAACATTGGCATATCAACTTATCCAACATATTCCCGATACCTCTGATATCATTCTCTCGACAATCGCACGTAATCCGCTCATCTTCAAGCAGTCGCTGGAACATCGGCTTCAGCAGCTCATCATCCAGCCCTTGATGTCTCTTCCTTCATCCACGGAAAGACCATTTGTAGTCATTATTGATGGTCTCGATGAATGTCTCGACCGAGATCACCAAGCCAATCTAATCAAGGTCATCGGTAATATCTGCCGTGGCAGAGATGTTCCTATCGTTTTTGTCATTGCGAGTCGCCGAGAGCTACAGATACAATTCGAATTCAACCAGGAGACAGTCTCTCATATTCTGGAAGTTATTCCACTTGACGATAGCGAGGCCTCGGATGACATTCGGTGTTACTTGAATGCGAAATTCACGGATATCAAGAAAACCCATCCTTTTCGACATCTTCTCCCACCCGATTGGCCAACCATTGCAACTGTTACCGAGATCGTGGAAAAGGCCTCTAATCAATTTATCTATGCATCCACTGTCATCAAGTATATTTCATCTCCTCGCGCTCATCCTGCTCAGCGGCTCAAGGTGATTCTTGATCTCCGGCTGTTGAATCCATTGTCAGAACATCCATTCGCACATCTCGACTCTCTTTACCAACACATATTCTCTCAGGTCGAGAATATTGATCAAGTATTGGATATTCTGGCATATCATATAATATCTACTCGTCTTCAATATATGCTCACTGTCATCGGACTTGAGGGGATATTTTTGATGGAACCAGACACTCTACCAATTTTATTCCTGGATTTAATAGCTGTTGTTCAGTTTAAGCCTGGTGATAGTGGTACCATTTGGCTTTCATTTCTCCATGCATCGCTTCCTGATTTTCTCCAGGATCCAGTCCGCTCTCAGAAATACTTTCTTGACCTTGAGAAATATTGCACCAAACTTCTGTGCATGTTCCTTGGGTATTCATTCTCAGAAACACTCTCATCAAATAACATGGACAAGATAGTAAAGCTAGAAGAGCCCTGGTTATTTTCAATCCTTGTCCTTCTCAAGGCCTCACCAATACCATCTGATGAGCTGCACCATGCATTTATGAACTTCGACTCCATCTCTCTCAGGAATGAACCCAATGCAAGCCATGTCTGGGAATGTATCTCAATTCTACACTCATTGAAAAAATTAGTATGTTATATATTATTACTTTTCTACATTTTGAAGCTAATAGTTTCATTAGAATTTTAATGACCAGGGCCAAGCATATCAACATGTCCTAGACTTGTTTGCTGAAGGTCTCGCAAATTTCTGGACCTCATATAATCAAAAAACCAAGGAAGAAGCAAGAAAATCTTCTGATCTTTGTGCACGGATTTGCCAGCTTCGGCCAGAGCTTGCAAGGCGACCATCATTGGACCTCAGGTAAGTTTTAATGAAACAAGTAAACTACTATGTATTGACATGTTTATCAAGCCTAGACTGGGATGAGCTTCGCGCTAGCAGAAAAGAGTATCTTTCCAGCGATGACTTGAGTTCAGAAAAACTACCGGAGGTCAATTTTTGAGTAAACAACTGTGTAAGATTCATTGAACTGGATTGTTAATGTAACCATTTAACTAACCATTCACATTTTCAGAGACGTGCTCGTATTTCTTGAAAGAGTCAAGTGCATCTGACATATCCATATCGCGATCAATGAGGCCGAACATAAACCGAAGTGATATGGGAAGTTGAGATGTATTGAGAGCAAAGGCGGGACCTCACTCATTCAGACAGGAGATGTAATATGGGTATAAGAACCTGACGGTGTGTAACACCAGTGAGATGAAAACACAGGAGATAGATTCGACGCCCCGGACGGGATAGAAATTTGAGCTATTTATGTATTGATACTACTTACATACATTCATAAATCCACTCGCATTGAAAACTGTAATAGAGCAGCAGCGCACTTGATCATGATACCGCTAGGGCGAGGAGCGTCCTTTGGTTTATATTGTTTTTGGTTTATATTCTACACGAAAGATGTGCAAACCCAGTTATTTAAGAGTATACGTCTGCAGAGGCCAGCCATTGGGGGTATATTACCCAAGCTCACAGTGAAAGTAGATCCAGTAAGCAAATTGAACGGGGATCGAGCTCCGGATGGAGAGACATTTACTGACCACGTAGTAAGTAACTACGAGGCGAGGATGAGTGTTCGTGGTACCTGACTAGCATCACAGACACAGAAAAAAGGCGAAGTTGAGTCCGAAGACCAGTTGTCCGTACGCTCTGACAATTGTATGCAGGTACAATGAGAGTCGTCTCGACGAATGGAGGACTTGCCTGTCGAGCAGACCAACGATAAGATCTAATTACCACTTCTCTTCACAGCCTTCATCGATCATCTCCCATGCAGAGAAGTGCATTGTTGACATTTTTAGCAGAGCTCCGGACAACGGAGAGCCGACGTACGAAGGAGTGGGAGGACGAGCCTGAGTGCGAGCTGTGTCGTGGATGGAAGACAGAGAAGGCCGGTCGTTACGAGAAACCGGCTTGAACGTCGATACAAATAACCTCATACTGAGTACAGAAGATATGGAACGAGAGGGTTGTGTTAGAAATCGTCGGAAGCATAGGACTCATGATACAGATACTTACATATATCAGTGAAGTTCGTAGTAGGGCGACGTATGGGTGTTCGAGCTTCGAGGAGATGAGGAAGAGCTGGCCGTGGATTGTGGCGCAGCCGTTCTGCGACAACGACCAATGAAGTGCTGACGCGCTTTGTCCTCGGCGTCAAAGATGGGCGACTTAACGATCTCTACTGAGGTCAGATACGATGTGTTGTCGATTATGGGTAGTTGTCAAAGATCGCCTAGAGTCGGAGTAGGTTGCAGCGCACGATGCACAAGCTCTACACGGAATTGATAGCTGAATAGATGGGAGTCGCAAGGGATGTAGGGTAGGAGGGTAACGAATTAACGAATATCGATGAGAGCGACCCAAGTATGGAATACGGGACAAAACGCACTGTAAAAATCCAAAACTTTCAGACCGTTCATCGTATCACGAGGTTTCTACAGAATCCGACAAGATGACGATGATAGCTGGCGTTTATATCTACAGGACTTCGTTGAGCACGATACCACTTAAAGAAAGGGACATACCATATAGTAGTAAGTACACTTCTGCTTTCTCTATGCGCAATGAATGCGGCGCGGCTGCGACGATTTACAATTGACACTTTTCTGACACTGTCTTGACTCAGACTCGAGAACTTCCATCGTGTGAGGTAAGGAACGTGTGGGCGCGCGATGGAAGGAAACAGAAGGGGTGCTGTAGAACGATCAAGCTGGTCAGAGCGAATTGATCGAGAGGCCATACGTAGTACAGAGAATCGTTTCTCTAATAGACTCAACAGCATAGACGACTTCGAACATAGGGTAGAGTTCCAAGATGAAGATGGGCGTATCTATGATAGAGCGCGCGAGGGAGTTCACATGTGTAGCCTAGGCAAGGAGCTAATGCGGTCGGTGGCCTTTATTGAAGTTCATGGCGTCGAGTACTGAGTAGTCTGTACATGTCACGCTCAATTCGATTCGAGAAGACAAGTCAATGGAGGACAAGAGTGGAAGCAAGTGACGAGTGAGGTGATGAGAGGAGACGCGAACCATGGTTCGGCCGAACTCGGACGAAATGGTGTCGTGAGAACGTTCCTGTTAATTCGACGCGACGTCTTCAACAACGGAGTGTTGACGCGTCTTGTTCTTGTCTGTGCACCTATTATCGACCAAGCACTACAAATGGACAGGCTGCGTGTCTTTTACTGTCCCTCGCTCGCCATTCGGACCTCTTTCCATCTCAATATGCGATGAGGACACCGTCAACGAAAACATGAACCCAGCCCCGGCGCATATGCATGCACGCTTCACATTCACAATATACTACCACCTCCTCTAACCACGACGGCCTCATTTCGCTCCTCAAGGCCTCAAGCTCATGTTGAACAGTTCGTTATCACCTCTTGTTCTTCCTCAACTCAACATCGTGAACTAGACCCGCCCGCAACACGACCATCGTATCGTTTCCTCGTCAATACTTCCACGCTGGCCTATCCGTCCCTCCTTGCGCAACTTGCTCCTCAATATTCCAATCCCAACGCTTACCCTCCGCCATCGCCTCCGCCTCCTGTTCCTCATCTCTCCCACAATTTCGGCGGCCTTCTGCGGTACCTTCGCATCTTGCATGTCTCATCGCCTGGACGTCCCACTATACGGATATGCGATAATGTAGAAACAAGAGCCTGCACATAAGCACTGAGGATGGTACTCTATAAACCGCCCCATCTTCTGTCAACGGCGTCGCATAGATGTGCCTGCTAGATATCGTGTCGCCCTCCTTTCGCTCTTCAAGACCTCGAGCTCGGGTTCAGTGGTCCCACATGCACCTTGATTTCTGTTATACGTCGTCAGTCGCCTCTTCCTTCCCAATGAAAAGACGTTGCTGATCCCTTCGCCATGTTTTCATATAAATTAGATGCCGGTATGCGTTTTTCCCTCGGATTTATCGAGGCCTTCACATCGTTCCCGTCTCCTTTATGCTGGCGTCCTCGTACATCCCAGCGTGACCCTGTTGTTCCGCAGTACCCCAAAGTCACCTGCTTCGCAGTGTCCTACACCTCTATCGCACAACATTGATTCATCTTCGAATCCGTCCCCCACCCTCACACGGACGTATACTCGCCAAGGAGACCAGTAGTTGGATCTACGCTCGACTTTCGTACATGACCGACGCTCCTCTCCTTCAAATTCCTCAAATCAATTTCGATAGCTGCTCTTTTAATCGCTCTTTCAAGTGATTTCCTACTACGCCATTTCTTGTCAGCGCTGCTCGCACTGCGCCGTTCAAATGCACATTAAGGAAGCCCATATCGATGCTCGCACCTCTGCACGCCCTTGCCGCCATTCTGCATGATTACTCCCTTCTCGCGCAATCTCCTCGCGTGGCGTAGCCGCGTTCTGCCTCCTGCTATGTTCATGTCATGGTTTTTTCGGCATTCTTATCCATTCCCAGCGGGCGAACGTCCTCTCCATCAAGTTTTTCAAACGGGAGTAGGGCATAAATTCCGGATTTGAACGCTTTCAATGATCCGTGGCTACTCTCAAATCTCTTTCCTGACTACTGTTGAACGAACGACGAGTAAGTCGCGTTAATCGCTATATCTATCTATAATCGTGTACTAATAACATTTTCTATTGAAAATTCGAACTGAAGATGCTGTAGCCTGTCGAACATCTTTAATGTCCGGTCGGACTCGTTTCTCCCAGATGCGGCCGCTCAATCCCCCGGAATAGGACTGGATGATGGAGGGAGGAGCCAGTGATGGTGCCGATGACTTTGGGGTTCGAAAAAATTGGGTAGGAGCATCACAATACCCTAACGCACCCAGCTCATTTGTCTTTCCCCAAATCAAGCTATTCCGCCTGCAGCAAATACGTTCCACCTCTAATACCGGTAGATACGCTAGCAGGTTTCGCGTTTCGCGAGTCGAAGGAGTGCATATATCCCCCATCCGAACGCTTTTTGAGATCGTTGGCCTCTCAGCTCTCTCAGAGGGCCGTCGTCGATCGAACATTGAGTGTGTATTGATCACATCGATTCTAAGATCTCGCACTCATTGTATGTTTTGTTATACATTTTGCAGGAGGCGCTGGCGAGCATCATAATTTGATGCTTGATTTTATCTCTGCCAGTCGCAGGGCTAAATTCAGGCAGGAAACCATGCTGTCATCCTGTGTTTCCTCGTATTCTTGTGGTCCAGACGCCCAATGCCTTTCATCACTCTCAATATCTGTAATTAGGAGAGAGATGGTCTAGTCATGATCACGTCGACCACTATTTCTTTTTACTATCTTACATTAATGAATTCTTCTGTTGCAGGTTACACAGGAGACGCTGTCAAACGTCATTTAAATACCTTCATTGATGGAATCATGTAGCGGCTGCGTAATATCTCGTATCCATGCCCAGCCGCATGTCTTTTATATGATGTCTGCAGCACACTTTCTTTTTCGTGCGAAATCAAACCGGCTTTCTTCAACGCTCTCACTAACCTTCGTCCCACAAAGCCAGGCGTCTTTCTCATCGAAACTTTCGCTATAGTCTCGTCAATTTTGTCATGAAGATGTTGGATAGGGTATCATACCGTCTGTCTGTGTTATTTACACTCGTCCATACACAGTATTTATAAATAGACGTTGGCTTTCACGTACTCATAGTCGTCTTACTACATCAGAGGAATATTAGTTTCTGGAAACAGTACGAGCACCATATTGAATAAACTGACTATCAATTATGACGAACTTGAGGCCTTGACATACTGTAAATATCAGCGCCGAGTGCCACCCGGCTAATTCTTGCACTACATAATCTACTCGTTCATGGTAAATGAATTGATGTATCAGAAAGCAGGAGGAAGAGCCAAACATCCGAGAGACGAACTAGTATGCATGAGCACAAGCGTAACCATATCCATAGCCACAAAGAGATATGTTAACGCCGCACCACACCGCAGTGGTAGGGTCGAGTGGTATATGCGCTCGGATTATCGACCACGGATCCAGGTCAGACTACACAGAGTTAAATTAAGCTCAGAAACATAAATTTAGGACATATCTGTGGATACGTACCACCAAAGACAGTAGTTTTCGCCATCGCAACGCGGTAAATAACCAACCGAACGAAAATGAAAAGTAGTTGTTCGTTGTCCGTACGTCTCCAGTCGCGTATACACGTGCAGTACATGAAATCACTGACGAACCAGAAAAAAAAACCTGTTGAGCACCGGGACAGCGGCAATGAATACGATGTTTCGCATATCTTCGTCTCCCATTTGCATGTAGATCGTAGAGAAGGGGTTGTTGGCGTTTTTAGGAGAGCTCCGGACGAAGAGGCGGGCACTGAACTGACCAAGGAAATCGAAGAAGGCTGAGCAGCCGAACTCGAGTGGTGTCGTGGATGGAAGATGAAGATAGTCAGTCGGACGAGATATCGGGAGGGACAGGTAGTCGATAGAAATGATCTCGTTGCGAAGATAGGGGATGAGAAGTTCTAGATAGCCAGCGTCAGAAAAAATAGGATTTGTGGTATAAATATCGGCGAAGGTAGGGCGGCATGCGGGTGTTTCAAATCGAAGAAAGGACGGTCGAAGAACTGGCAATGAATTGTGACAGGCGATCCTTAGAACACGACGCCGATATCAGATTCGATGCGTTGATGATTATGGTCCACGTCAAAAGACCATCTAGAGGAGTCAATTATAGCGTGCAAGGCGCGAGTTCCGCATAGGTTCAAGAGCCGAGTATGGAGGAGTCGACGAGAACCAGCAATGAACAGTGGGGTAGGAGTGAACGAGCGACCATAAGTGAGAGCGGTGCAAAAAGGAGATACGGGACAAAACGTACATGTAGAGCATCCATCAATCCAGCTCATATCTTGAGGTCTCTCCAAATTCGACTGTGATTCATTTCCTACGGGCCTTTGTTGAACACGATCCGAAAGGGAGGAAGGAAGGAACGTACGATATAGTGATACACCTCTGATGGCACTATACGTGGCAACGTCTCCTTCAGAATCGATACTTTCTTGACCCCACGTTTAATTCGGCGAGGAAACCTACTCTCGTACGAGTATAAGAACGCGTGGGCGAAGGATTAAATGTAGTGTGCTGAAGGAAGGAGGTAGGAGTCGTTCAATAGATTGATCAAGTCGAATTGACATATAGGACGTACGTTGTACAGAAAACCGCTCCACTCATGGTCTTGAGGGCATAAACGAGCGGTGTGTAGGTGGAAGATGGGACGTATTCTTGAGGAGCGCACAAGGGTGTTAGTATGGGTATGTAGAGTACTAGGCAAGGTGCCAATGCTGTCGATGATGTTCATTGACGTTCATGGGACTGAGTACGACGCAAGTCGTAGATTTCGTGGTCATGCTCAGTTTGAGAAGACGATTCAATTTGGATGGTTTCTTCACTTCTGGTTTGGGAGACAAGACAAGAGTGGAATCGAACAGCGGGGCGTGAATGTGTTGAGGAGACATGTTCAGCTGACGGCCGAACTCGGACGAATAGAGTCGTGAGAACGTCCCCATCGTCGACCGTCAACGCGACGACTTCCTGCTCTTCAAGCTTCAGGTTCTTCCAACATGATCTACTCTCTGCTCTGACGAGTCCTGTCCGCGTATCTCCTATGGCCCAAGCACTGTAAATCAACAACCTGTGCACCGTGCACTGTCTCACTTACCTCACCTAGATCTCTATACTATGCGCCGAGGACATTGTCAACAAGAACATGAGCCTGTGCGTATGCGCGCTCGATATGCACCCTTTCAACTACGATGAAATTCATTTGATCTTCAAGCTCGCGAAGCCCCATTCTCCATCCCCTCTTCTTCGCCGAAGCAGAACCTCCAGCAACGCGGCCCTCGCAACCTTCTTTAGGCATCGTCAAGGCATTCATAGACCTCCTTGTCGTCCTTCCATGCACAATGCTATTGCCCCCGATTCCCAACGCCGCATCGCCATTGTCTCCTGTTGCTATTTTCATTCCTGTTCCTGTACACCTTTACTGCGCCCTGTACAGTACAGGCTGTACTATTCCTATTCCGTAGTACCCAGCACCGTCTTTCCATCTCTCGCCACCCGGATGACCCTCGATGCTATGACACGATGATGTGCTAAGAAGAACTGTCGCATATTTGCAGACGTTGGTCCTCTAATCCGCAGCACTCGCCTTATCTCGATGGAATCGCACTAAGGGCGACTGTTACCTGTTTCCTCCGGACTCCCTCCGCTCCTCACTCATGCTTAATTGAACGCAAAGATGCTGCTGACACGGCATTCAGATAGCACTTCTCTCTCGGAATCATGGAGGCTTTCACTTTCGCCTCACTTGTTCTTTTCTCCAACGCGGCGATGCCCCACCTGCTATTCCTCCACTTCCCACGCCTTGCACCGCCTGCACTCTTTTTTAATTCACATCATCTCCAGAAAGCAGTGTTTGCCCTGGAGTCTCGCTTTCATTCACATTACAAATGCAAACGATGACACCATAAGGATCTGTTTTACCCACTTACTTCCAAAGTTCCCTCTAACACACCCTCGCTCGCTATACTGTGTATTCCGAAGGCGATCATCACCGTTCTCTGTTTTCGTTATCCGTACAATGTAAAACTAGGATTATAGTGACTGCACCAATGAATCTATATTTTCGAAGGCCCACCCACATGCGATGCAATCAGATCAGTAAGTGAACTTGTGCTTGGCCTTGCTGATAGCGTTTGAATATGTGCTCGCAGCTCGCGAGAAGCACAACTGCCGTTTCCGCTGAATCCAATAGCGCCATTTCAAATTTGGCGCTTCAACGGAGCGTTCTGATATCTGCGTCTTGTTATCACTTCGACTTCCCAAGCGCAAGTTTAATGTACCTACAATAATCAGTAAATATAAATACGTACCACTAGCCTCCGACATATTAATGATCCTGTGTATTACCTTATTTGTCATCCCCAAGTATCTTGCACGCCGATAATAGGAAATGAGGCTGTGAGTGGCAACTACAGCCTCAATGCAATGCCCATGTTCTTTACTGTCGGCAGTGCTGCCAATCCACACATATCTTAGACACCTACCACCATCTCACCGTTCACTCTCAGCAATCCTTACCATCGTTCGCTCCTAGCATTAAAGGAGAGTCCAGGACAGAACATATCGCCCGTGCCATGCAGCGTCGCTTGGTCAAGCATCAGCCCGCGAGTACTACTACGGATATGTACAGGCTCAGAATGCGTCCCGAAATGTCTGTGGTGTGTAATTATATACTCGGGGAAGATACACAGACAAGACAACAGAAATCTTGTAGCAGCCGATGAGGTCTACGCATATGTTTGGAGGGGACAACATCGGGATATCGGGAGGAATATTTAATCATGCAGAAAACATTAATCAAATCAGCAGCGCCCAAGGCGAGAGGATTTTCCTATGCAAAAAAAACTTTACCAACTAACTGTGTTCTTAAATCAGGAATCGATCCGCTACTACATCTACTGGAACATGTTTCTTCCTCGGCCTTTCACAACTCCGCAGAACGCTACGATCCTCCGCGATGTCATGAAAATACGCGGGTTGAAGTTCTTGAGAAAATCCGGGACTGGGCAATACAATACGGACACGATCGAAAATCCTGGATTCTCTGGCTGAACGGTGCGGCAGGTGCCGGTAAATCCGCGATTATGCAGTCCATTGCAGAGCTACTCCTTCTCCGATACACGTTCATAGCTGTCGCCAGTTTCTTCTTTTCCCGAGGCGACTCCGCTCGGAATACTATAGCGCCTTT
>MU155499.1:0-29490 GCA_015484465.1 Pholiota conissans
CAATATATAATCATTGCATTTATATTTATTTGAACTCGTGAAACGGCAGGAGGCACCCAGTATGGGCGCAATTTCAATGAAGTCGGCGTCTATGCAAAGGTGAATCCGGGCCGCATCACGTGGCGTGGCAGATAACAATTGGAGTCGAGTTATCTGCCATGGTCCCCATTGCTCACCCTCAAGGGCATTTCACAGAATTCTTAAGAGACAGTTTTGTCTTAGGCTATATATAGTGTGTACTTTCCGATTTTCAAAAATTTACGTTTAGTTATGGGCGCTCAAGACACGATATACAGTGGACAAAGTAAGGTATAAGGTGGAATGTTATCTGCCCGGAAACAGCCGGGCAGATAACAACCCAGCCTATTGACGGGTAAGCCCATATATGCGCTATGTATACTCTAGCCAGGAATCCGTTCGAACAAAAAGGATAGAAACCGCATATAATGTGAGGACATGTAACGTCCCTCCAAAACTTCATTTGCTAATCCATTCACGGCCTTTAGACTCACATCGTGAGGCGTAATGATCATTCCACCATTGGGGCTGTTGTGGCGGCGGTCGCTACGCCAGCCATTTTCTGGAAGCGCGCAAGTGTTATCAATTGTAAGTCATACGAAGTATGTATTCCTGTAGAATGCTTACATCAATGTGCTTTCAAATTTCAGTAATTTTAGGCGGCGCTGGACTAGGAAGTGGGATTGGCTTATTGACGCATTACGGGCGGTCAGTCTCTGGCGATCCGCCGCCTGAAGTGGATGTTATGATGCCAGTGACTGCTGCTAGTGAACAATATTCTGTTTGAACATGCATATGCTTTTTATACAAGGTATTGAAAGGTCTACGGAAGTTTTGCAACTTTCAATTGATCGAGCTGTTGAAGCATTGTCTATGCTTAGCGGATCTGTCGAACATCACTGATACATCTGAAGTAACTACTGATCACCCGCTCCTTCGTTTTTCAACCTTCCATCAATAGCTGGTGTAATGATCAAGATATCTGCGTTCTCCTCTGTGGATAATTCAGCGCAACCCTGCCCTTGCCGGACTTTTTCACCGTCGAACGCATCGACTGAGCTCATATTCTCGATGTGCGATATCTTGAAGTGGTTTCGGTAATGGAGCTGAGACTGAGCTTTCTGTATAATGTCTGCTGCATGTCTCCAAAGATTGATTGCAGATGCCACTGGACTCGGGTGCTTTTCATGCTCTGCGTCTCGTTGAAGGGCAGCGATAATTTCCCTTGTATGTTCGTTGATGAAATGCCGCTTCTGCTCAGTCTGCAACCGCACAATTTTGTTGACAAACTGCGACCCTATGTTTACAATGAACATGAAATAAAAAATTGCTGCTTTCTTATCCAAACACGTACCTAGAAGGTATTGCCTAACAATGGTGCTAATCAAGGCACCACATTCGTGGTCAATGAGAACTTTGCCTCTGGTAAGCGCTTCAAACCCATCATGACCTTCAGCCATGTATTCTCGAGTGACAATCGTGTAGGTTTTGCCACCACTTTCGCGTTTGACCGGTTCTTCTATGATATGGCTGTTTTCTGACACCAAGAGCCAGATTCCTAGCACGCGATTCCCGGGTTCTTTCCGAGAGTCCCAGGAAACACGGAACCCAGAGACGGCTGGGAAACGTCTAGAACAGCAGAATTGAATGAGTGATGATCTCGGTTTCTCCATATTGGTATGTACTAACCCTTCCTGTGCGGGCCAGGTCTTCAATGAACTCTCAATGGCATCCCATAACATAGCACCATCTACCTCGAGGACTAGAGCGGGATCCTCAAAAGGAAGAATTTCCAAAATATCTCCGATCGTAACGAGTCCTGTATAGGATGTCAAAACAGTGATGCAGAGGCACTAAAAGGGATACTTACCTGGTCCATAAGTCGAATCCCCTCGAAATGTACCTGCACAGAAAAGGACCCCGTCTGATCCTCTGCAACCATTGAGACCTTTCATGCATAACGCATCATCGTATGCATGTCTGGCAATATCGGATATCCAGTTTGCAACTGGAGACTGAATAAGCATTAGTGCTGGATTACATTATAGGATGAGGGTGATGTCACTTCTGTGGTTCTTATATATGACGAACGAACGTCTATCTTGACTGTTGATTTACACAGAGGAGCCTTGAGCGCTGAGGATACCGATGACAATACAGCCTTGAGGATCTTGACCATAGGCTCAGATGATCTAGAACCTGGTTGAGTAACATGTCTTTTTCCTATAGACATGGTCAATCAAGAAAAGGGGTGATTGGAAAACCCAGAAACCTTTGATCTCACTAATGACCTTGCGCCTCACGCTTCCTTCACTTGTCGAGGTGAGCGTCAAAGTGATTTCACTGAGTTCGCGAAAATCTGAGCCGCTTTTGATGACTAAAACCTCGCCGTTGTCCGATTCGGCACCCAGAGTAGGTCGGGTGAAATCGAAGTTCTCCCAAGAAGTAACTCCTGGGCCAGCATAATATATATGATCATGCCCGCCCAGGATAATATCTACACCATGCTCTGCAGCAATCGGTGCTGACTGTTGAGCAGAAGGGGACAGTGCAAGTAGCTCTTTGGCAAGAGTTATGTCCTATGGCCACGGAAATCAAAAATATCAGAATTTGGACTGATAAGAAGGAAATTTTTCGGACATTGGGTAAACTAGACATGTCAAGTTAGAGCAAATTTCACAGGTTTCAAGGCGCCGATTACTTACCGTGAATGCGTCAAAGCAATAATGATATCGCATCTGTGCTCTCCGTTGGAGTCCCGAAGCAGCTTCGATAACTTGATTCCAGTCTCTTTCATCGATTGATACATAAAGGTCGAGGGCCAGGAAGACACGGTGGTAATCCATTCTCTACACAACGTAGGATAAGAATGTAATAGAGTGAAAAAGAAAATACACTCACTGCTCTACAAGTCCAATGAAACCAATTCTAACTCCAGCTCTTTCCACGACTGCATATTCATGCAGACCTTCCGGTGTTCGGGAAGTAGTGGTATCTATGATGTTACTTAAAATCCAAGGCTGATATGTGTTTTAATATTCATGCTTTTAGAATACCTCAAAGACTCACAAACTTGGTATCGTGGATGAGTTTGGTCAAATGTGGGTATCCTACAATCGGGCGCTTTGTGTAGCATGGGCTGCCAACTTAGCAAATCGTCAATACATACCGAAGTCAAAATCGTGGTTTCCTAAGATAAAAATAAAAAAGCTTGGGTTAACGAGATCAAAAAAGAAAGAAGAGATATTTGTACCTGTTACTGTAACATCTACCCCTAATTCATTTAGCACAGGAACCTAATCCAACAAAATGATTAGATGTACGCAGTGAGCACTCGTAGAAGACCATATCGTAAATTTGTGGGCTTCAGAAGTGACAAGCAAGTACCATATGACTTCCACGAGTAACGGAGCTTTCCACAGATGGAGAAAACACATCTCCAGAGAAGAGCAGGAGGCCATCCCGGTTTCCATCTGGCCGTTGGGGCCATCGATCGCGAAGGTCATCAATCAGCGCGGCAAACTGGGTGACATCTATGGTTTCTGTTGGTTTGGCAGGGTTGATCTTCTGAGGGGTGACCCGGTAGACATCGTTGAAGTGTAAAAGAGAAAGAGGGGATGCCATGGAGTGTTGATAACAGATGGGCAAGCGAGGCGAGCGCGCCTAACATACGCGCCGGGATGCCGTGCATTGATTGACCAGATGCTTGAGGAACTATCTGCTTCTCCGGCTCTGATGACTAGTCCGTTACCTACCGGCTGACATGTATTCAACACTCACGCTCATGGGACCGATTGCTTAACAACTATGCCCGGGGTGTCCGTACAAAAAAGCGCTCATAAATATATCGACAAACCCGGCAGCATCCCCCACGGATAACTGCCACATTCACCCCGGCCCTATCAACTCGCCCGTTGACCAGCCAGAGTCTTCGAAGCCAGAGGAAATGATGGGGTTTGACGACACCAAAGTTGAAGAGGGACGTGCGGGCGATACTTTATCCCGCGAAGTAGCGCTGGTGCGTTTTGTGCTGTCAGACTGGGCTTCGTTAGTTGTTGACACCGATCCTATAGATTGCGGCTTCTGTAAAACATATTCACTGCTCTAGAGCCATTACATTGATATTTCTGTTAGGTCCTAATGGTCATTACCTGGACTATGGTTCTGGTGAACTCGCCTGGCCAAATTGGCTGGTTTGCGTTGCATCCTCCCTTGCAAACTCTAGCCGTATTGTCGTTCACATTTGGTATGTTGTCATTGTAGGTCCGCTGCGTTCAATCTATGATGGCATTTTCGTTTCCCAATCAACAAGGTATCATCACTCTGCAACCCACCAACCAGCCCAAGTCGAAGGCAGCTGGTTTGATTCGCCACGAAGTCGCCATATTCGTGATCGGATTTCCTTCTATTATCGTCGGCACCTTCGCGGTATCCTATAATAAATATCTTCGAAGCGCCGACCACTTTACAACGTGGCACGGGGTAAATTGATGAGTTTCGAAACCAAAAACAAAACGCTGACAGAATTCTACAGACGATCGGAATTATCTGCATGGCCTGGCTCTTGTTCCAGGCAGGATTAGGAGCCGGGAGCGTCTGGTTTGGTGGCGCCCTATTTGGCGGAGGTTTGAAAGCCAAACTTCTATGGAAGTACCATCGGTAAGAGGAATAATTCATGGCATGCTACACCATTTATTCTGGAATTATGAAGGCTATCCGGTTATTTTCTGTTCCCTTTGTTGCTCCTTTCAGTCAACCTTGGAGGAGCCTGGTCCAATTGGAGCGCGAAATACAGCATATGGATTGTACGGTTCGTTGCCTTCACGATAGCGCCTGCAGCAATTGCAGGCGGTGTTTACACACGCGTTAGGTGAGATATTATCTTTGTTTGAAACACTGCGTTGCTTACATGAATACCGAAGGACGTTTAAAATGCGCTTTGTCAAATAATATCATGGCACACTATTACTATCAATCCTTGTCCCAAGGATCAAGGCATACAAACTTTTCATCCCTACTATATATATAAATTATTATTGTGAATAATCTGAAGTTGAAGGGGTATCAGGAGCGGGTATAGGAATAACACTGGTAAGGAATCCAGGGAGGAATCTCTCCATCCGTTCGTGGGTATTGAGCCATAACGTCTTTTGTAGTTCACTCTGGTTTGATCTTGGCGGAACGAGAATTTCGACTGCATTCATCACCAAAAGAACGTTCTTGAGTGATTCGGGTACTGCTTCATACTAGGATTCGAAGGAAAAAAGATCTGTCAATGTTACTTTGTAAATAAGCAACAATGAGCGCTCACTAGTTGGTCGCTACGGTTAACATTCATCAACCTATCGAGAAGATCCAGAACTTGAACCCAAAGAAGTCTGAAATCAGTCCTGGCCCTGCTTTCTCGCAATTCTAGATGCATAAAAGTTTTGCAAAGCAGCGCGGAGCCGCGAAGGCGCGTTTCGGCCATTCCTTGTGGATCTTTCAATGCCACTTGACTCTTGAGGAGTTCATCCACCAGAGGGAATACGACTCGATTAAACACCTCTTCGACCTTGCTTTGATCAGCGTCATTGATCAAGGGTGACCCTAAAAGGATGCGTTGGAGGTGACTAATGGCGTTGTGTCTAATTTCGCGCGTTGCATTCACGGATTGCCGCCCAAGGACACTCAGTAGAGGTAGACCCATATTTTTCCAAGCTGGAGGAAAGTTAGTACTGAGACTAGAACAGTGTAATGAGTGTGCATACCTTGTACCTCCTCTATTATTTTCGATTGAACCCATGATAACAATTTTTTATGGAGGAGAGGGAGTAGATCAATAGACTTTTTGCCTCGGCTAATAATGGGTGAGCTTTAGAGATAAAAGTTAGTCATCATAGCAGGCGAGCTCTATCAAACGGGTAGCACACCTGGCAGAAGATAAAGGTTCAGCACGGCGGCCTTTATGTTGCTGCTGCTCCTGTAGCACATTTGCAGCAGTGGCAAAATCATCAAGAACAGTAAGTAACCCGAAGAAATTATCAGGGGTAAGGGAATTGTCTGGCCCTTCATCGGACAATGCTTCAATAAGCTCAAATGACATTCGGGCGGCTTCAGGATGTGCCATAGTGGAGCGAATTAGGGCAAATACGAGATTCCACTCTGTTTGGGATCTAAGAACCATGAGCAATTGAATGAAAGAGTTGATATGAACAGATATACCGGATGATGTCTTTATTCTTTTGAATGACGAGAATCAATCCAGCAATGACCTGTTCTCCGACCAAATTCGAAACGTTTGATGGTAAGCCAGCCAATAGATCAAAGGCTACATATACTTGATCTCGCAAGGAAGCCTGATACCTTATTAAACAACATCCCTGGAGAGACGGAAGTGAGCTCACATGTTGTGCCAAAATTTGACATAGACGTAGCAAACAAACGACGGCCCTTTCTATGAGCAATATACTATATTGATCAGGGGCTGAAAGGAGTGCTGAAAGGTGCTCAAATACAATTGGCCTAGATGATATATGATCAGGATCACTCGAGAAGCCCTAGGATGGAAATTCAATAGTCTTACCATAATTCTTCAATATCTTGCGGCGCTTGGCTCGTGATGCTGACCATAGTCTCTAGAAGGAAAACAGAGGCAGGATCGTATGGCAATTGATGTGGTTGATCATCAAGGCCAGGCAGAGCATCGTCTGTAATTTTGAGTCTAGCGACAGTTCGTTCATGTGCCAGAGCTTCAAGAGCACGGATAGCGGCAACCAGAGCATCAAGCTCCAGTTGACTAGGAACAAATGAGTATGATCGAGTGTTTAATAAGGTGTGAGAGCTTACATTATTTGACTGTAAAGTTCATCCAGCCGACAGGATGTAATGCAGTCAATTGTTGATAGAGTATTTTCTACATCAGCTTCTGTTGCATCGGGGACAGTCATATCGGAGTTATATGGCGTCATTAAGTACGAAGACAATGCTGAAAGTAGGCCTCCGTCACTCCTAACGTGCGGTTTAGACGGTTGGCTCCCTCGTAGAGGTATCATAGTGAAGCCACCGAGGAAATCTTCCATCTGCAGCATCCGCGTGGGTAAAAGCGAATGCAAGAAAAGATTCTGGAACATTTCAAATATCTAAATTTTTTCTTTAGTCAAGAAGATGTAACATATAACAGAAACTTACTTGAGTCCAACCTTCTCTGAGTGCGTTGCCATTACCATTCACGATGTTGAATAGTACCACAGCAGCAAGTTGTCCGCGAAAATTTGTTCCAAACTCCACCGATAGTCTGGAGACGGTAATTGATTGTCCTTCAATGTCGACGATGGGGTAAACTGGGACCTGAGCAGGTAAAGAATCTGACAGTAAACTTGTCGCTTGGGAGAGCGACATAACCACAAAATCAAAAACATCGGGGAGGCGGAAGTGTCTTGCAAGTGTTGCACATTGTCTGAAACCGGCAATTGCGCGCTGAATTATATAGTCGTCCTCGAAGCTTATAAAAGCGTAAGCAATTGCCGAGATAACAGGTCTCCAAACAGCCTTGAACATTTCGACATCAAATGAGTCCGTATTGCAGACCATGTATTCTCCTGATATTGAAGAACATGTTAATAGCCGTCCTCAATGGCCAAACGATATTACCAACCAGTTTGTCTTGAGCGTGCTAAAAGTTCTTTCCACGCATATTCAAAACCAAGTTGACCTATGTGTTCTTCTGGCATGATGATTTCACGTTTGCGGATAGAGTCGTATATATTTTGCTGCGAAGATGTCAGAGTATGGACTAACTGATGAAACTTGGAGTGTGCACCAGAAACTCGGAAGAGAAGTCAGAGCCATCATTCACGCCTCTGAGATTCCGTCTGTAGTCTTCAATTGACATCCGTTTCTGAACACGAAATTAGTATGGATTCTTATCTGATACATGAATCTGACCGACTCTTATTTGAGGATTATGTTGGTCGGTATTGAGCATGATGATAGAATAGGCTAGAACATGTGTCGCATCTTCGCTCTTAATTTCAGCTTCGAGATGAAGTCAGTACATTATGACACGTAAGTTGACAATATTTATCAACATACCAGGTCCTGCTGCGAAATACGCTGCTGCAAAGGTTTCCGCAATCCTGGATATTTGCTGCGACTCTCCAGGTAACCGGAACGCCTCTAACATTTCCCGCATTGCTTCGGCAACTGGTTTCTAGGGGGAAATGAATCTAGTAGCAGAGGATTTGTGAAAACATCTTACATCTTTGAAATCAAAGAGGCTGATGTACTCTTTCAGGAGCCCTATATTGTTGGGTTTGGATAGAAAATCACCGAGCAGTCGCTTATCGATTCGAGAGGAACCCTTCAGGAACATGGCCAAACTACGTTCTTTAGACATTGAGTGAGAAAGATTTGCATATATGAGTTTGTTTTCTTCCAAAAATGCTAGACCGGTCTTAGGTTTCGTATTGAAACGGGCGGCACCAGTCATAATGAGCTGTTTCTTAGATTTGGCCCGAAGAAGAGAATCTGTGCTGGGAAATTCCTAAGCCAGAGCAAAAATATAAGAGGGCGTTCTTCCGATGATATAAGGGGGGGGGGGGGGGGGGGGGGGGGGGGGGGGGGGGGGGGGGGCACGCACCGAAGGCCAGGGGACGCCGGGATTTTCCTGATAGATAGCCGCACTTAGAAATAATCGGTGCGTTGAGAGAAGCAAAAAAGACATACACCGCTAGCACGAATGGCCATGTCGTTAACGAAAGACAACAAAAGCTCAAGGCAGATATACTGCACATTCCTCTGGGATTCCAAGCTACCTGTACCTTGTGAAGGATAAACAGCCTGCCATAACCATGTCAAGAATGAATGGAAAAATAACGAATTAGACCAGTACCTTGGTTAAGAAGTCGATCAGCCGCTCAAACAAGTTTTCACAATTTATGTCACAGTCATAATTGGTGTACAAGTCGACCATGAAGCTGGGATGACCCGCAATATGTGTGAGTGTTTCCAAAATCAGATCACGGGTCTCTCCACGAGCAGGAGGGACCAATAATCGTACAGGTGGCGTCGAGACCTCGGAATCAGACTTTTCCGCCGGCATGAGAAGTGGGCTGTGGGTAGCAGGTGTCCCTCTAGGGGAGGGAGAATGTGCACGAGCCTTTGCACCAGGAGCTGGAGTATGAGATTTGATGCCATTTTGTATGGGAGGTGGCGCCAGGCGATCGATAGTAAATGTCAAGAAGAGTTCCTGCTGCAATTTAAGATCTTTCCGCATCGTATCCAAAATAGTGGAGATCGTCCGCAGTGCCCAGTGAAGGACCAAATTGTTTTCGGAACGAGCGAGCTGGAAGAGGAATTTACATCCAGGGTCCACTACTATTGCCTTCAAAGACGGAAAGTGTGCAATACTTGATCCTGATGCCTCAAATGCCGCGTTGAGAATTCCTAATGCCGTTAACCTCGTTGAATCAGTGTGCTGTTGATCATTGGGATCAAGAACATTGACGAGGACACGCAGGAGTTCAACAATCGATGGTAAGCCATCTATTTAATGCAATATAAATCAAAGGTACTTGATCAAAAAGGAAAGCATACACTCAGGTCTGCCAATTGGTGTGGGTGGGAACTCTTGAACTGGATGTCGGTCAATACTTTCTGATTTTTCCGTTTGTTCACCATTCGTATTTGAAGAAGACGCATCTTCACTTTCTTTCGCTGTGGGTGTCACCGACATTCGTAATTCTCCTTCGTTCTCTTCTTCCGTAGGAACTTGAAGCTTTGCTTCTTCTTCACCTGGATCCAACTCGAATAGTTTTGAAAAGACCACACGGACAAGGGTATGCATCGTTGTCTCCGCAGATCGACGCAGAGTTTCTACAGAAGCGATCAGAAGGTCATCATTTAATAAACATAGAGGGCCCACCGCTAAGGCGCATTTGGCAACATGTCGTCAATACTGTTTCCAGCATCTCACAAACTTCTATGTCTCCTAAACCTTTCCCCACTGATCCGCATAAGCAATCTTGGATTACCGTCATGATCTTTAAAAGCACTACTTCGTCGCCGGATGAGTCGCTAGCTTCAAACTTGCAGTGCGAGATTGTACTGCTAAGTTCTATCAAAGCAGCATCCAAAACTCTCGAACCTGGGCAGATCAAGCCACAGACGAAGAAGCTGTGCAATGATGACAGTGCTGCAGAAGTGATAGGGCCGGTCGAAAGCGGTGAACGGAGAATAGCAAAAAACGGAGAAAGAAGGCCTGTAAGTTCTGCTTCTCTTACATCTGTTGCTTTCTTGTATTAATGAAAGCACCTTTCGACGAGACAACAAACTTACCTTGCATATCTCTTACGACCCTCTTGAGTTCAATGAAGCCAGCCATTAATTCGGCCTCCCTGTTTCCTCTGCCAGAAGTGCGCGCATAATAGGCAGGGGAGGATATGCGCAGTCCCATATTCGTTCCAAGAGCAGGAGAATCTCTGACAGCCACTACTGGAGTTGCAGAGGCCCAACGGGAGTTCTTACGCATAGTAGATGTCACAGACAAGATTTCGGACAGTAGAACATGTTTGAGTAATTGCGGGCTTGGCGAGTGGTTTGGAGCAAGCTTCAACATAATGGCAGAGGAAGCGGGGGTAAGGGCGTGCGGTATAAGTAGGTCACTGTGTGCTATAAGACGCGGCTCTGAATGACTGCCTTAACACGTCTTTGATCAGTTTGCTGACGTAATGGGCGCTAGAACACGTCGCTCAGCGCTACAGTAGTAGCATTTCTTGTTTGATTCACATATCAAACGCCAAACGAGGTTCTTCTTGCTATTGTACAACATAGTAATTATAGGTATAGACCGATAGACTACTACTACTCTCCGGTACGTTGAGTCATGGCAGCTTGACCAGCAGCAGTGGCAGCAATCCTTGAACGCTTCCTCTCCGCCTCTATTCAGCTGAGTTAAACCTTCACCATAAAATAGGGAAGAAGAAATAAACAAACCTGCTTCTTTTTCTCTTTCGATTTCAGCAACAATGGCTTCAATTTCGGAAAGAGCAAGATTCTACCAGAGGAATGAAGAGTTATGTCTCAGGAACTAGTGGGACGACTGACCGTCACTTTGCCATAGCTTTCCATCACACTAATCTCGATGTTTTTGGCCCCTGTTTGGACGACCTCCAATAGACTCTTGACGGTCAGCTTAATGCTTTCATCCCGCGTCATATCGTCTCTGTGATTCTTCTCTAGAAATTCGCGTACAGTCTTGGAAGAGCGGCCGATAGCATTGGCCTGGGATGATTCATTTAAAGTTTACACTTGGCTGTTGGGACGCAAGCTTACCTTCCATGCGCTATAGATACCGCTGGGCTCGGTTTGATACAGTCGGGGCTTTGTATCATGGGGGTCAAATCCAACAATGAGAGTCGCAATGCCAAAAGGCCTGACGCCACCAGATTGCGTGTATCGCTGGGTGATCAACGATTAGTATTTGTTCAGGACAACGCGACCGATAAGACGCACTTGCTGAATTCCAGCAATATGTCTTGTAATGTATTCCACCGTCACAGGATCTTCCACTGTAAGTCGGTGGCTTTGGCATTCAATACGAGCTTTATCGATCAAGACGCGTCCATCGGCAGTCAAACCTATGCGGAGATGGTCAAAACGAGTGATAGGATCGAAATGTTGTATGTTTTACCAGCAAAAGCAAGACAGACATGGTCATCCAGCATGACCACCTTTCGGACAGTTCGAGGATCTTGGAGTTGAAGGATTGATTTCTTCTCCACACCAAGTACCACAACATCTTTGCCCCGTACACCAACCTGCGTCATGTTAGATTAGGCGAGAGGGAGAAGTATAAAGACGTACAGCACATGTTCCTTTCCTCACTGCTTCATTAGCATATTCTACCTTTCAAAGGCGTGAAGCGGTCAATAAAGCAGAGTTGCGACTAATAGATTGCAGCAAACCTGGAACAAGTGACCGTCTGGAGAGAAAACAGTAAGGGCTGAAAGCAAGGAGATCAGTATATCGTACGCAACACGTAGAGAGCAATCACTATACCGCGATCGTATGACCTGGACATGGTTGAAAAGAGAAAGTTATATGGACTGGACGCGCGTCCGACTCCAAGTGACGACTCCAACAAATGTCCGCAAAGTCATGTGATGTGGTAATTATAAATAGGACAGGATGCAGGACCTACTTACTACTACAACGTCAACACATCCTTCGTGCCCAGTGCTATCAGCTCACCACCTATCTCTGTGGATGAAATGAGACACTGACTGCTTTAAAAAGTATATCGAATCTGTATCTAATCATATCTTGTCTACTCAAGTTACCTGAAACACGCCAAACGAACATGCCACTGGAAAACGCCTCTGACGACTTGCATGTCATTGACATTGAATCTATACGCTGCAACTTTTGCAATGACGACCTTACTATTCTTCCTTTATCGGGCCGCGAAGTTCATTACGAGCATCACCTCGTCAATGATTCAACAGCAGAAGGACTGGTTGCAGGTGCCTCCTGTTTTTTTGGGGGGACTACAGAATGTTCTCACTGATAACTCATTGAAGAAGGCTCCCGAGCATTTCCCATTGATCTAGATACATTATCCAAATCATCCAATTCACGGAAATCCCGTTCAGATACCATAATCGGCCAGAAAGTTTTTCCAAAAAAGAAATTCTCGTTCAAAACGCCGAAGGCTGATGCATTCTGGTATCCCGCCCAAAGGACATCACCTCCTCGTAATTATACTCCAGGTATATTATACTGTTTTGAAAGTAACCCAGGCTAATTTCTTAATCACAGGACTTATTCCTGTTTTACGAAAGAGCTTACTTAAGAGTCACCATAGCGGGCAATTAAGACGAGCAGCACTGTGTTACGACAAGACCGTTCACATTCGTCGAGAAATATGGGATGCTAGCTGGGGTTGCGGGTATGTCGTTGCATTCTTACTGCCGTTTACTCTGTTAATACACTTTTTAGATACCGAAACTTCCTCATGGCATGTGCAGCACTGATGAGTCAGACACAGCAACCGATGTATTTCCCCCTCTTGGACTCCCCCCTTCCACCCAGCGTTCGAAACTTACAGATATGGATTGAGGATGCATGGAAAGAAGGCACGTCAAATATATTTTTTTGACTTAAGCTAGTTTTGTCGATGTTCAAAGCATACATCAGGGTTCGATACAGACGGCAAGGCTGAACTCAAAAAGTTAATTGGAACGAAGAAATGGGTCGGGACAGCGGGTTCGTCCCTGTTCGTATCAAGATGCATAAATCGTATTCCTAATCGCCTCTAGATATCTGGGTAGCGTTAGTTTCTCGACGAATACCGTAAGTACAAAGCTCTAATTGCCATCAGTACGGCACCGAACGGTATATCGATTTTTAAGGGCCGAGTTAGTGGACTTTGACTTCAGAAACAAGGAGCGAGGTATGCTACAATGACTTCCATGGTCCTTCTCATGTTATAGTATTCATGACTGATTGTTGTTCCACAGGCCCAGAAACATTGATTGATTGGGTAGTTGAGTACTTCACTCCCAAAGCAACTCAAACAAAATCCGCGAATGCTTTCGATTCTATTCAATCATATCCAATAGTAAATACCACCAAGATGCCTCTCATATTGCAGCACGATGGGCATTCTCGGACTGTTGTTGGTTATGAAACGGATCGGAATGGGATCACTAAGTTGTTAATATTCGATCCGGCATAGTGCGCTCCCTCGTAACCGTGTATTCCATTCTTCAACTAATGGTCCTCTTCCTAGCCATATTTCCGACGAAATCCGCGACTATGCTATGTCAGAGGGTCTTGAAATAGATCCAGATCGACAAGGCTAGTCCTTTGCTGACGCGTTATCGGACAACTTTGACAAGTCTGCAGCATCCGGTTCTTCAACACCTTTAAGTAAACAATCATCGAACACTCTGGGATCCACGGCAAGCCCATCTATTCTAAAACGCAAACGTTCCGTAACCACTTCAACACAAGATACGAAGCAGCCACGTATGACAGAAAATATTCAAGGCAAGGTCAAGCTGTGCATGTCGCCTACTCAAATTCTTAAGAATAGGCTGTCGAAAGTTAATTTGTCTCATAAAGAATTTGATCCATCTGTAACAAACAAGAGGTTTCGCCTAGAGCCAAAGATTTTAGAGCAAGTTACTGTTCACTTTTAAAAAAAGAAAAAGATGCATGACTCATCTTGATCTCATGATAGAAGGAAGAAACAGTATCAGATACTATACTTTCCAATGACGGCCCCTTTGACTGATTACGAAAGAACGCAGCGAAAGTCTGTTACCAGTCTCAACATATCATGAAATTGCAACCACTCTTTACTACATGGCCATTTCCCCCAGCTCGATACACAATGGACCTGCTGTTGCATATATCTTACAATCAAGTCTATAAACGATGAAATAGTACAGAAATACAAATACAAGTCATGCAACTGTCAAAACGGCATCTTCGGACATGGCTACCGTCATGTCTGTCTCATCATTTAGCCCAACCATAGGAGACAAATCCAATCCAGCTACAGCATAGCGCAGCGCCCTATCCCATGCCTCTTCAACTTTATACCCACCCGCCCGCATAATTCCTTCGCGATCCTTCCTTACTGCCTCGCTGAAGAAGTCATTGTATCCGCCGGGTCTCAGCTTATACATATCTTCATATGCATAGTAATTATCGTTAAACGGTACGTGAGGAACATCGGGGATGTCCTTTGCAGCCCTTGTTCGCAGCAGCTTAGCATTGCTTTGGACAATAGTGGTTGATGCAGCACGTGCAGATGTCCGCCGCAGAGCATTGGCCCTGCTTTTTGCAACGAGTTGTGCAGCATTTTTATCGCTTGTCTCAAGCTTGTCGATAATCTCCCGTTTGTCTTTTTCGCGCTCCTCGCGCTCTTCCTCCTCTTCTCGACGCAGCTGATTTGCACGTAATTCGCGTTCGCGTTTCTCACCCTCTTCTTGCTCACGAAGGGTCTGTGCATATGCCTCCTCGCGCTGCATATTTAGCTCAATCGAAGCTGCATTTTCTGCACGATAGGCAGCGATTCGTGCTTCAGTCTGAGGCAATTCTATTTCGTTGATGAGGTTGAAAGCTATTTATCAAAGCCAAATATATTATTTTATGTTCTGAGCAGTGACGAAAAATGCTCACTGATATCTTCTACTTCTTCGAGGTAATCGTTGTACGACCGCAGGTCGGGGAAGTCGTCACGCCTTTTATTGAATCTGAAATAGTTTAGAACAAGAATTACTGGTAAGAAGAAAGCCACACACTCTTTTGCAATCCGCCGCCTCACAGCTACTTCTTTTTCCACACTTAGATCCTCAAATGTCTGCGGTGTAAAGGCGAGCTTGCGAAGGACCTTATGGCATATCGGACAAGGTGCTGGGCCTAGAGTAAACAATCGGTCTATACAAGACTCGCACCTATCCAATTTGGTGTTAGACCGACCAGCGTTTCTGTTACTGAGCAACGTACATTTTATGATAGCACGAGCTGACAAGAAGGCGCAACTTAGGATTCAGATATCTATCACTCTTGCAGACAGGACATTGGTCATCCATAGACTGTGAAAATTATATGAGAGACTAAATTTACATTAAGAGACCAACCCACAAAGAATTCAGAAGTTCTTCCAGAGGCATCCTTGACACCACCACCAAATATTGTCGTCGATGTGCTCTGCACACCTTGCGGGGTGGACGAGCGCGTATTATTGGACGACAAAGCGCCACCCTTTCTAACGGTCTTTCCTTGCAGCCATCCCCCTGGACCTAAGCGACTCGCCATGATATAAAAGCAACGAAAAGGACTGTCAAGTTCTGCGCGCGGAAGAAATGAACCCACTGTGTATGTTCGCCGAGTTGTCCTCGGCTTCGGCTGTTTATGCGGGGCGATCGCCGTGATGGCCACTCGGCATTTGTAAGGAGGTCTGCTTCACGTCATCCCTTCTTCATCAGCACCCTCTACCGTCCTAAGCTTAAAATGAGAAATGCCTTCTCTAGGAGGCTTCAGAATCTAATAACTAATCGGATGCAAAATTACTTTGTCGAACTTCTGTTGCGCGTCATCTGTATGAGTCAAAGACTTACTCAGCACCACCTATCTTGGATAAAGAGGTATTGATCATGACTCAAAAGCAGACTATATATATGAGAAGAGTTCACATCGACTAGCCTCCTTACCGCATGCTTCATAGATTTGAGATCGCAAACCTCCTCCAATTTGTTGCGATCACTCTGGTTTCAGCTGCCATACTTTCCTACTGCAACGTCAATCTGTCGGCTTTCCGAACAAGCATTATCACGTCCCTCCAGAAGACTTTCACTTCGACGACAAATAGATCTATTTCTGTAATTCCGAACATGTCTGCATATCCATCTCACTGGAAACAAGCACTCGAGTCGCTGCCATCCACACCGGAGAAAATCCCCTCTTTTTTCTTTGCACATGGCTCGCCGATGCTAGCATTCCCTGCGTCTGGTGCGGGTAGCGCTGGAGGAATGATGGCGTATCATGGGCCCAATGGTCCTTTGGCGAAATTTTTGGCCGACTTTGGGCCTATATTGCTCAAGAAATACAAACCAAAAGGCATTGTAGTGTTTAGTGCTCACTGGGAGACTAAAGGAGAACGTCTTGGCAAGTTCAACGGCATACTTCATTTATTTGTAAAATATTCTAACGCAAGCAAACTTTTTTAGTCACGGACTATGCAGAAAACCCTCTCTTGATGGATTATTACGGCTTCCCCCCGGAGCTGTATAAACTTAAATTCAAATCCAGAGGAGATTCTAAACTCGCTGCGCGAGTTGTCGACCTATACAAAGAGGTAAAATCCGGATTTGCTTTCTGCAATGCAGTCCTCTTAACGCAGCGGATCTTTCAGGCAGGTTTGAAGGCGAAAACTACTTCCGTCACCGAAAGTCGTGGGGAAGATGGGCGAGGCTTCGAAGGGCCAGGTTTAGACCATGGCGTATTTGTGCCGTTCCGACTCATGTTCGGGGAGGAATTTACCGAAATCCCAATTATTCAAGTGTCTCTTGACTCGAGCTTGGATCCCAAAACGAATTGGGAAGCTGGTAGAGCTGTTGCGAAATTACGGTAAGGGCAAGTTCTACCGGCGTCAACTGGTCTCCTTGGAACTGACCATTCCATTCTCACTGACAGGGAAGAAGGAATTTTGATACTTTCGGGTGGACTGACCGCACATAACCTGGGGGACCGAACATCTTTTGCCCCGGATACAGCCCGCGCGGTCCACAAAGAGTTCGACCGGGCGATCCATACAGCTTTTGCGGTTGAACCAGTGAGTGGTAACCTGCGATGCAGATGTAATGAATATGAAGCTTAATCGAAACCGCAGGCGGAGGAGCGAAAGAAAGCTCTGTTTGCTTTGCCCAAGCACCCAGGATTCCGGGCGTCGCAGCCACGCGAGGACCACTTTGTGGGACTGTACGTGGCGGACGGGGCAGGGGAAGGAGGTGAGGTGAAGACGATCGTGGACTTGTATGGACTGGCGTCGTTTGCATTTGGGATATAGTAGTAACTAGGTCAATAGTGAAATGACAAGTCTGATTGTGATTGCTATGAAACGAGTGTGACTGATGTGACTTCAGCCATACGACGAGTTGGCGTGTGTGGGGAGTGTTTAAAGCGTTCATGGCCTGACCACCAGTCGACTCCATCCAACCGCGCAGTGCGCCACCCACATACGCTGTCCCCATTACCCTACTTCCTTTCCACCGCTGTATCCCCATAATTTATCTTCCCATCCTCGCCATGGCTCCTCCAGCTTCAATTCCACCTCGTTCACTTTCTCTTCCGACCGCCTCGCCTGACGAAACCCGACGGCCTTCCATTTTCAAGCCGGAACCACATGTGGTTTGCGCAGATGCTCCTTTAACACCCCCATTGTCTCCCAAACCAGGAAACCCTATCGATTCGATTCCCGCAGACGAGAACCATGCCCCGATGAGTCTTGATGCACATCAAATAAAAGACTCGGAGGATCTTTCCCAGATGTCTGCTGATCTTATGGAAGTAGACACCGCCAGCCCCCTGGAGGAAACTGGACCTGGACACCCCATTTCAGGTCCACAGCGCCTTTTGGAGGATGAAAAGGTTCACTTGCAGAAGTCAGGAATCAAACTCTCGGATTTTGAAGTACGGGGAACGCTAGGTATGTTCTTTATACTGCATCCTACTCCCTCGTTCAAGGTCTTTTTCAGGCACTGGCACTTTTGGCAGAGTTCTTCTCGTCCGTCACAAAGGCTCTGCACAGCAGGGCACGCAAAATTGCTTTGCTATGAAGATCCTTCGAAAGTCTGATATTGTTGCCCTTCGGCAAGTCGAACATGTCAATGCAGAACGATATATTCTCTCTCGCGTTCATCACCCTTTTGTTGTCGATCTATTCGCCACTTTCCAGGACAGCCGCAATGTGTATATGCTTATGTCCTATGTGCCTGGCGGTGAACTCTTCACCCACCTCCGGCGTGCTCAGCGTTTTACTCCGGATGTTACCCGCTTCTATCTCGCCACAATTATCCTTGCTCTCAAATATCTTCACTCCTTTAACATCATCTATCGCGATCTCAAACCAGAGAATCTCCTCCTTGATTCACGTGGTTACCTCCGTCTCACCGATTTCGGTTTCGCAAAGATTGTGGACGATCGTACATGGACACTCTGTGGCACCCCCGAATATCTTGCTCCCGAGATCATACAGTCTGACGGGCACGGCAAAGCAGCCGACTGGTGGGCATGTGGTGTTCTTTGCTACGAAATGTTAGTCGGATACCCCCCCTTCTTCGATGAATCACCGTATGGTATCTACGAAAAGATTTTGAACGGATACATCCACTGGCCAAGGACCATGGACAGGCTATCCCGCGATATCATCAAAGCCTTTCTCAACCCTGATCGTACCAAACGTTTGGGAAATATGATTGGGGGTCCCCAAGACATTCTCGATCATCCATGGTTCAGAGGTGTCGACTGGGAAGCCCTTGAGCGTCGGGAGATCAATGTAAGTTGTCTTTTTAGTCTCAGTTTTCAGAAAATTTAGCTCATTGTATGACTGTAGGCTCCGATCATCCCTCGGACTTCATCTGGTGATGACACTCGTCATTTCTCCCACCTTCCTTTACCTCCGTCTGAGGAGATTCCAGGCCTCAGTGGCGTGGAACAGGAGCGCAACTCCACTTTCGAACAGCGCTTCGATCCCGTTGCCTATCAATTCCTTGAATTTTGATCGGTCGTAGCTTCACGCTCATTCAATAACTCATTGGCCAACATGAAATTCTCACATGGCAGGCTCACAACATTCGTTCTGATTCCCCACTTTTTTGTTTTGTTTTTTTTTGTTTTTGTTTTTTTGGCTAAATTGGCCCGACGCTCCTGGATATTTAATCCGCTTCTCCACAGCATTGATCTATATCCCCAGAACACTGTATCACCACTTTCCCGCAGCTTCCGCCACTATCTAGTTATTCTATTCCCTACTCCAATCGCCGATTCTTCGTTTGCACCGATGTATCATTTTCTGGTCCTCACCCGCTCCTCCAGTGTGTTTCATATCGTTGTTCCCTCCCTAACCTTTCTTGTGTCTATACACGTACTGCGTCAGATTTGACTTTTTGAGATGTAGCCCCCGCCCTTTTTGTGCCTTATCGCTCTATTCATCTACATAGCTCAATTATGTATTCTTAGTACTACCTTCCCGCATCTCTTCTCTAGTACGCCGATACCCTCTTATCGCTTGTTAGACTATTCCTGCTGTGCGACCTGCGCAATAAAATATTCGCGTGATTAGTGCAACTAAACTGTCAAAATTATCCTCACATGTATAGTTACATTTTATGGATGTTCAGGGATATTCTTTTCAGTGAAGACATGACTCGACTGTGGCAGCAGGGTACATGTAAACTGGCGCCGGCCAAGATGAGCGCGATCCTGATTAGGATGTTCTTACCAATGGCACAAGCGACGTTCCGCTATAGCTAGGAAAGAGCCATTATGCGCGGTTCCGCACTGGGTTTAAAGGAACTCATTCTCCTTAGTCATCAGCAAGTTGCCAAAAAAGTTTTGTTGTTTTTGTCGGTTTTTCCTGTGGGTTTCCGAAAACCTAATGAGCGATAAATTCCTTGATTTAGACTAGTTACATCAAAATCCTGTCAATATTTTTGCTTACATTTTAATCAAATTTTGTTGATGCCAAGGTAGGTTTCCGAAGAAGGGCACATACTGTCAGGTGACCTGCAACGAATCACCCATAGTAACGAATCATCACCCGTATTTCAGATGAACCGCTGCTCCGTGAGTCGTATAAATTAAAACATGTGTAGTACTGTATTTAAATAAGCTTCATTTTAATTTTCAGAGTATAGCAGTCTGATTTGACTCTGCAATGCAGCAATCTTTCAGGCAGAAAGCGAAATTTAGATCTGAAATGATCTTGGCCCAAATTCGGCCAAATTTTAGACTCCGCCCGTTGAAGACACGGAATTTCGAGCTCTTTGGCTGACATTATTGAGTCTTTCAAACTTTATTAAATCGAATTTTTCTATCATAATGCCTCTGGAGCTTTTTTGGAAGTCGTTGGGCTTATAGATCATTTGCAAATAACAAGTCTTCGTTTGGGTGATTCGTTTCCCATGAATCGGCCCGACATCATCACTTTTGAACACCCCAAAGAAAACGATCCATAGTTCGACTTATGGTGCTATAATATTACAAAAAAACTTTTTCGAGTGTACCCAATATGCTATTCTACGATATTGTTTATTTTTTAATTGGCCTCTGTCCTATATCAGACAGATATCGTCGGTTTGTCTGGAATTTTTGCTTAAGTGATTCGTTACTGGTGGCTGTACAGTAGGTTTCCTAGTTCCCAGGTTTTCCGCATTTGGCAGGTGGGTTTCACGGTTTCAGCTGGTTTCGTGGTTGCACAACCTTGGAAAACCAAAATAGGCAACTTACTGATGTAGCCAACCACTCAATTACCAACGTCAGCATGAGCACCGATAACTTCGTTGTCGCAGAAGCTCAGCTTCTGATCGAAGAAGTACGCGTCTATGTTGTTGGGGTTCGATCTACGACTGCTCACTTCGCTACTTCTGAGTGCAGGCCAGAAAGGACAAAGCTGAGAGAATAAAGGCGCTCGGCGAACCGATTCAGCTGCCTGGGAAGCCTTTGGCCATCGAGATTCGGAACAACGTCGCATGGATCGCGGACAATACCAATGTCATTCGCAAGACGAACCTAGAGGTCAGTTCTTTTCCTAAATATCGCGTCATCTGAAAGGTCCTGACGGAAGGCTCTCAGTCAGGGAAGATATTGCAAATATACAAAGGCCACACAGGACCTGTCACCAGCATTGCGTTTTGCGATAGGAGACCTGGTTCGGGAGATCAAGAGATAATCGTTTCCGGTTCATGGGATAATGTACGCTTCATTGGGCCGTGCCACAGAAGAGACCTTCTCTGAAATTGTTTTGTGCAGTCGATCAAGTTATGGGACACGAAGGTACACGCTAAACGTTCTTTCAATAGGTCTCTTATTCTAACCAAAGTTTATCTTATGCTAGACTAAAGAGGTAATATCAACGACACCGAAGGCGCATGGAGACTTTGTGAAGAGCTTGCATGTCTTCCCTACGCTGCGGCTCCTTATTTCAGGCAGTGCTGACAAAATTGTGCGCTTCTGGTACGTGTTCATGTTGCGCGCGTCCAGCTACACATAAATCCCAATAACCGTTTTCTCGCCCATAGGGACCTCTCAACATTAGAGTGTTCAGATCCATTGAAAAGTCTAGGGTTTATTTCATCCCATACGCGTCCTGTCGAGTGCTTAGATGGAGAAACCCTCTCCGAGACTTCTGCTATTCTCTATACCGGCGACACCATGGGTGTTATCAAGGTCTGGGACCTGCAGCTCGCGGACGCCAGATGGAAGGCAACTCTGATCAAGACGATAAATAACCACCGTACCAGAATAAATGAGCTTCGCTATGGGCACGGACATCTGTGGACCGGTAAATATCTCTCAAACTTTCACGTTGTCAACGGAGACGTAATGCCATATTCGTGCAGCATCGTCAGATGAAACTGCCCAAATCCTTCCTCAAGTGCCAGTCGACCCAACTGACAAGTCAATTAAATCCCCCAAACCGCTCGAGCACCCCATGGCTGTCCGTGCGATTCTTCCGCTGACGCTGACGACGTTGGGCGAACCCTACCTCTTAACCGCCGCAGGCGACGTACTTCGTACCTTCGAGGTTTCTGAATTGGACGATCCCCAGCTGCTGAGCCTCCTCGATGCCCACGCGCACGACATCACCGCTATTCGTTTGTGGATTCGGCAAACGGTGGACGAGAACGGTCAAAAGCTTATCGAGCCTTGGATTGTAACGACGAGTTTGGACAAGACGCTTCGCAAATGGAAACTAACTGGTAAATTTGCTTCTGTTGTGCTTCTTCATCGTTATTCACACTCATTTGTCCAGAGCTGTTACAACCACCTAAACCAGAAACCAACGCGCCAAAGGTGGAAGAAACCAAGCCGGAGATAAAGGCATCCGCACTTACAGAGGAGGAGGAACGTGAACTAGCAGAATTTATGGATGACAATGAGTAATCGTTCGTTGTGTCAATTCGATGTAACTGCGTAAGTGCTACTTATATAGAATTCAATCACCCGTTATCAGTGACTCAGTCAACTGGTCTGAACCCCTCTTGTGCTAGAACGGGGTAGTTATTCAATAATTGTTTTTAATCTAAGTCTTCTGAAATGCGATCAAGGAGGTCTGAGAACTATTATCATATTTTTACTGGATATAGATTTTTGGTATATGACCGCCGACCACACATACACGCTTAGATCTAGAAAGTCCTTCATGAAGGTACATCAATATATGTACGGTCCCATTGGACTAATATCTAGAGCTTGGTCTTTGTGATCTGGAGACCAGCAGCATGGTTTACGCTCTGCGCGGCCGTGCTGACGAGCTCGTCCACACTAAAAAAGTTAGATGAGTCGTTAATGACGCGGGACTGACATGATTAAATGGGGAACTTACATTTCCTTTGCGGGCTTGATATCGTTGATTGATCCGGCGACACGACCCATAAGCCCTGGTGGATGAAACGGATGAAAGACGGTACAAGGCACCTACAATGGAAAATACGTACATGATAGACCCTGCACAGATCGTTCGGGGTGTGCGGCTAATTCCTCTTCGTGGGGTACCTTGCCTTGTGAGACGAGTTCTTGAATTTCTCGACTCCTCTTGACTTCCCTAGAAGATGGATTCAGGACCTCAAATTCACGCTGGGGCATGAAACTAGTATGTACCATTCTTCCACATACGGAGTCTTCCGCACGCTCATAGGCCGGCCAGAATAAATTAGGGTACGGATAACATCGTCGTAGCCTGCGCTAACCACGAGTTCCTTATGCTTCTTTGGAGCGCCAGCTTCCACACTAGCCACGAAACGGGTGCCAACCCAGACGCCGGAAGCGCCGTATCTGAGATAGCAATGAAAAAAGGTGTGAGCATTTCAGCCACAGGGGAGAGTAGGTATTTGGTGGCGCTTACGATAGAGCAGCGGCGAGACCACGGCCATCTGCGATGCCTCCTGCGGCAACGACGACGATGGGTTCGCCGGTCAGAGGGCTTTTGCGGTTTTTGCAGAGGTCGACGACGGCAGGGATTAGGATAGAAAAGGCGGTGTCGCCGGTGTGGCCTCCACCTTCACCACCTTGCGCGCAGATGATGTCTACACCCTGTGCGAGAGCTTTGGCGACATGCTGTCGAAACAAAAGCGTTTAGGATTGGGCTCGGTGTTCGGGGTGAATAAGCTTACCTTGGGGTGGCCGACCATGCTATGAATAGAGTATCACGTCGTATCTTATTTTTATGTCTTCGAAGAAGACGACTTACTTCATAACAGGGATACCAGCGGCGTGGAGTTTGTCTACAGCCCAAACGGGTGGGACACCAACAGCACAGACGAACAGCGAGGCGCCCCCTTTAATGACAGCGTCAATAAGTTCAGGGAGTTGACCGCCAGTGTAATCTTTCTGTAAAGGGTATTTTATGAGGGCCGGACGCGCTCGATATATTAGAGGACTTACATTTGTCTTGCGAGCGTTGCCGCCAACTTGGGGGATGAGAAGATCGACGCCAAACGGCGCATTCTTGTCCTCTAGGTGTGCCTTGAGCTCGTTTATTGAACCCTGGAGGAACTTGGGACTCTGGCGCACCCCGCCAATGACGCCAATACCGCCTGTGAATGACATCAATCCGGACGGCTGAGGATAGGAATCCAACGGCACACTGACCTGCGTTGGTGACAGCGGCAGCTAGCTTGGGGCCGGCCGCGACGTTCATACTAGAGGGCTTGATCAACGGGGAAGAACAAAGAGCTGTCCGTTGTTGCGTACCCAGCGAGCATTACTGGATGATTGATCTTGAAGAGCTTGGTGAGCGGAGTGGAGAAGACAGGGGATGAGGAAGGCATGGCGAAATAGGCAGGGAATATGGCAGAAGTACAGGGCATACAGCTTTATATCGAGAACGCATGTCCGGCAAGACCTGTAGCCAGCCCGGTAAGAGGTGAGAAGCTTGAATACCCCACAGCGGCGGGGAAATAGGGGCATTACGTAACCCACTCGACCATTCCCGCCGCGCCAAATAAAATTACACCCATTGCCATGTCCTCCTCCCCCACCCCAGACAGCTGTCCGGTTGATCACTCAACGCCCTCCGCGCGAGATGCTTGTCCGGTCGATCACACCGCGCGCTCGACATGGGCCCGCTTCCTCTCGTCAGCTCCCGGGGACCCCGTATTTCCCCTCTCAGAAGAGCGCGAAACATCATCCATACCCAAAGCGGCGGATGGCAACTGGGTCTATCCCTCGGAGGCCCAGTTCTTCAAGGCAATGGCGCGCAAGAACCACGACCCCCAGCCCGCGGACATGAAGAGTATCGTACCGATCCATAACGCCGTCAACGAACGCGCGTGGGCAGAAATCTTGAAGTGGGAGGCAGGAAGGGGCGGGGAGGCCTGCGGAGGTGTGAAGCTTGTTAATTTCAAGGGTAAACCCACCCAAAAAAGCCCCAAGGCCCAGTTTAATATGCTTCTCGGGTCAGCACTCCTCTGACAGCCTTTCATTGCCCCCTCCAAATTAACATCTCTTCCAGATACGCTGCTCCCTTCGACCGCCACGACTGGGTGGTGGATCGATGTGGGACGAAGCTGCGGTATATTATCGACTTTTATACTGGCCACAATTCCAAAGGAGATAATCTCTCCTTCTACCTCGACGTCAGACCCGCTCTTGATAGCTGGGAGGGTATCAAGATGAGATTGCAGAGCATGTGGCCATGAAGGTATTTGCCACCCCGTTGCCGATATCTTCCCTTTCACCACCTTGTAGACAGTTTAATGCAATAATCTATCGTATGCATCCTACAGATGGTACTCTACCGTTTTGACCTAAATTTTGCTTTCTTGGCCGGAGGTCGCTCGTCCTCAGAGCTTTCCTCGTTTTCGCTAGCGACCTCGTCCTCCTCATGGTCGTCACTGATATCTTCGTTCTCGTCCCACCTGCCAAGACCGTCGTCCTCTTCCGCATCTTCACCCTCTTCAACCTCGCTGGCTTCCTGCCCTTCACCTTCACCCTCATCCTCATCCATGTCATCTCCGCCACCCTTGCTTTTGTTCTCCGCCTTCTTCCGCGCGACATTCCTATCTTGTTCTTCCCGTCTCTCCTTCTTTAATTTAGCCTTCGCTGCGTGCTCAGCCTTTTGAGCCAAGACTTCCTTCTTGGATTTTTTCACTATGAAGCCAGCATCAGGGACATCCTCAATCAAAAGAAAAAAGGCATACCAAACTCGTGGTACATGACAGCACCCTCTTTGCCTGGCACGCCCTCCGTAATTTTGATCAAGCGCAACTCCATGCGTGGGCCAATTTCCTCAAGACGTACGGCTCTCCTCTGACCTTTCTTGTTATTTCTTCCAACGTAGTCTTCGGCCAGGTTGACGGCGTCTCTATCATCACCGGCAACACTCTCTGCTGACGATGCAGCACTTTCATACCCTCCTTCTGGACCTGGTTCTCCACGGTTGCGGAGCAAGAAATCTGCAACATCCTTCTCATTTCCTAGATCCAGAAAGCCGCTTTTTGTAGACGAATGACCGACGCCTTCGAGTACTTTGCGAACTCGTTTTGAGACGCCGTAGGGCTTTACTTTGATAATGTAGTGACGGAAGTCGACTGTGCCGCGTTCTGCGTTGTAGGATATTAGTACGACGCGACGCGCAGAGGAAAGACTGAGTGTATGTGGGGACAGAGGTGGGAACAGAGATTGAAAAGATTTCATGAGAAGTGGAAGATGTGGAGGTGTTGTTGGAGAAGGAGGAGGGAAAGAGGCTAGGACGAGCTGTTCAAAAGAAATAAACATCTACAGTACAATACAGAGTAGAAAACATACCAATGGAGGGCTGAGATACTCCATTCCTACGCTACGCGCTCTCCGTGAAGTGCTCATGAGGTCCTTCATCAAACTATACCGTTCCACTCTGAAGCTTAATGTAGGTCCGTCCGACAACTTTACAATTCGCAATGAGGGCGCCAAAGGTGTCAATGTAAAGGCAAGGAGGTGGGATACCGAGAGTGCTGGGCCCATGGTAAGGAAATCTTTTAGTTTGTTTCGAGTACGTTCCTATTGGGGAGATAAGAACATTAGTTACTGCGCACATGCATATACGACGGTATCTTGCGTACCTTGAGCCGTGAAGCGGTATTGGGTTCCATGACTTTACGCAAGTCGCGGACGAGCTGGGCGAGCGACGAGCCCACCTGCCCATGTTTGATGATGATGGATTTAGGTACGCCTGGGTTCGAGGTGAGTTCCTTATCGCCGCCCTTGAGATGGGTTCTGTTCTTCCGTTTACCGCGAGCCATGGTGGATGAAGGAGATCTGCTATTGTGTGATACTTCGCAAAAAAGAGGATGTCAGGGTTCATTATTTGGCATCAGCGCCATCAATCAATAAGGTACTTACAACCCTTCCTGAGCTTCAACTTTGTGTCATCTTATCCACCTACTAAGTACCTTCACCGCCTACCAAGAAATATACCATTTTTCTTTCCCAAATTCCTTAGATATCGAATATGAGTGGAAGACTTGCATCTTTCCGAGGCCCCTCGACTCCAACCTCATCTCCAGCCCAACATAAACCCCAGAACCCACTCGCCTCCCCATCCCGCTTCACAGAGTCCACTTTTCACCGCAAAACACGGACTCTTCTACAAGAACTACAATCAATTACCGAAACATGGGAAGATTTGGTTTTGATAGATGGTCTCAAAGCCGCGCGCGAGCTCGTGGATACGCGGACGGATTTGGAGTAAGTTCTGAGCGCCTTCAGCGTCAGTTGGATAGTGAATAACGAATGACAGTAATGCTCTGAAACTTCTTCCAGATAAAACACCGCGATCGCGGATAGTTATACCGAAGCTTGCGTTAATGGATGGATGCGTTGCGAAGCTGGATGCGGTTATTGCCAAGCTTGTGAGAGCTTTCGTTGATGAATGGGAGTTGAAATTTATTAGATGTACAGCAAAAACAATTTTCAAGGATGAACGCCGTTATCGACAATTTAGAAATTGTTCTGGTAGACGCATCGAAAGTAAAGGGCTGGCAATGGGTGGAGCAGGAGCCATTATGGGTCACTTGGTCTTTAGAGAATTTCGGTGAACATCTTTCCCCTTTCTTGAGGGATTTGCTTTCCTCATATCCACATCAGTCACCCGCATCCCAGCAGTACTTAAACCATATCATCGATCCCTGGCCATGCACATGGAAGTCGTCGACGAACTGCGTAGTCATTCTATCACTTTCGAAAAATCGCGAGATGCGATCAATAAGTGGATCGAACAACCATGCCTTGAAAGTGGTAGCTGGGAAGTCGCATGGGAAGACATCTGCGAAGCGGAAGTGGAGCGTTGGAGTTCATGAAAAGTATATTCTCTAGATCTAGTTGGAAGTTTTTGATTTTGCAAACCACCTGTTTCTCTGTTACAGTGGTTTAACAATGGGGAAAATTAGGTGTTCAAGAAGCGGCAAGATCTTTTGCTGTACATATATCGCCAATGCATAGCGACCTCCATTCCAATTTCTTGCTTAGTCCATGCCACTTACTAACGTTACCCCCCCCTGGTCGCCACCACCAGTTGGCCTGCTTGCGTATATCTCAACACTGGCTGGCTCTATTGGCCTGAAACTTCACACACAAGCCCTTTAAGCACTCCTGAATACGATTCTGTAATTTTTTTGGTTGAAAAATCGATGCGAACGGGTTTGGAACGGGTGGACCAAGAGGTGGTGGATGTCACGCTTGCCGAGGAAGCCGTAGCAAGCGAATCGATCATCTGGCGCTGTTATGTAAGAACCATCAGTTGGTGTTCACTAGGCGGACTTCGAATTCCCCTTGTGACGTGTATGTGACCGGGCCAACTGGTGGTGGCGACCAGGGGGGGGTAATGTTAGTACTGGTTTCAATCAGGTAATGGGTCACACAGCCGTGACGGATCAAACGAGTTTTCTCAACAAATTGTAGAGTGCTTCAAAAAAAAAATTAACTTAGTACTGTACTATTTCGATTAATTCGGCCGGGGGTGAGACGCGTGACACAGGTGGCCGAAAATTTGGATTCGTCCAACCGACCTATGACCTCTGACATGCCAAAAATTTCGGCCACCTCCCAAAACCGCATTTCCTGTGCCCCGCTAGGGGAAGAAAATTTTGCGAATATTCGGCTGCTTTTTGAGCACTAGCCAGAGTCTACGTGATGACATGGGACAAGCGACCGATTTCGGCTATGGCCACACCCCGTGTGACGTGTGACGGCCGAATCGATCGAAATAGTATGGTATTAGGCTATTGTACTATACTATGGCTACAAAAAATTTGGGAAGTTTCTGTACATACAACTCAGTGAGAAATTTACTTTTGACCCGTTACAGTCATTCCCCGGTCAATGAAACACCCGGGTCAATGAAACAAATCCAGATTATGGGCACAATTTTCAATGAATCCTCTCGGTGTTTTTTATAGTCTATTAGTATAGCATATACCTACTACCCTCTGCAAGTATTACTTTCTTACTTGCACAAAGGATGAGATATTTGCAACGAGAGCAAGTTATGAAACAAACCTGAATATTATTAGGACAATCCTACTGAGATTTAGGGCATATTCTTGCGTAATTTTTGGTTACAATACAGCTAACATGTATCTGTATTCGAAATAATCTCAAATTAGCGTCTAGGGCTTGATTGGAATAGTCAACGAGCAAGGATGTAGTTTCGGTGACCTTGGACATAGTGATCGTGTCACGTCACACCTGCCTTTTCCGGACTGGCCATCAAACCCTCGATTG